>NW_021029725.1:545605-617118 GCF_004153795.1 Camellia sinensis | reverse complement strand
TTTTTTTTTTTTTTTTTGAAATTGTGCTAATTTTATGCGAATGAACTAAAAAAAATACCTCTAATAAAACTGAATAACACTAATATAAAATAATAACTCCCACTCAAATAATAAAATCATATCAAATGATAGTCCACAATCATTGTGCAAAAAAAAAAAAATCTTAATATTATTTTAATTATATTAGTCACAGTATTTGGAGCACTGAAAAAAGAATGAAATCTACAACATGGAAAACGATTACATATACTGGTCTAGCAATCAGTGGAAGACACTAGAACATTATGCTCCTTTAGACATCAGACGGTTTTGTAGTTGTAGAATGCCAGCAGCCTTCTGGGACAGGATTGCATTCAATCTAGATATATAATCATCCAACTGATTTCCTAGTTGATCTGCCTCAACCAACAGGTTCATCTCCTACAAATATGAAAGAAGTATGTCAAAATCATGGATCTGCAGGCCATAGGAGTCGACAAATTGAACCTTCATTGATGAATAAATATCTGAAGATAAGCCAAAAGAGTCAAAAGATTGAACCTTTAGTAGTATCTGCACCTCATTCACCTCCAGCAAGATCTATGAAGGAGAGCTTGCCAAAAACTCTCGGAGGTTTAGATTCACTGCCATCAGCAGACCTTTGAATAGCAAGCTGAAGAATGGCATGTGAACGTGATGATTCCTCATTTGCACCTGTTGTGCCTGCACTTCTTGTAGCATTTCCCTTCTCTATGAGCTCCTGGATTGTCTCCACATCTGACACTTTGCACTGTTGCAAACCAACAATGCAAACTTGCTGTTTACCATCCTCTCTTATGCAAAGTTTCCTGCATAAGTAGAGAGAAATTAAAAGACCACAAATGGTAATTCCAAAGCAGGATATGATAACAGCACCTACTTTCTATCGCTGAGGAGATCAAAAAGTTTTCCTCCATATATATATCTCAAAGAAGCTGAAAAACAACTGAAAGCCCTGGTTCCAGTAAGTATGGTGCATCAGCTTCAAGATATCTCGAGAGGCCTTAAGGGGCAATGGCTTCATAGTGTAAGTTTTTCCGCTTCCTGAACAAGTAAACAAACAGTGAATGAAAGCTTATTATAATGGTAACTTGAAAAAAAGAAGAAACAAATATCTGATGGTAGAAACCACCAAATATTGGAAAGAAATTCGTTGGTGGTCCACCAATCATCTCATTCTCGAGCGCATGAATAGTGACATGATCATAGACTTCCTTGGAAGCCTAGAACTGTAAGATTTTCTGCAATCGTGATTGATTTTCCTCCTTGGTTTGAGGGTTGTGGTAAATCCTAGCAAGCATGGAACCTAAAACAGGCTTAAATGCAAGTGCCTCATTATCAAGCTCATGAGGGTTGATCCTACGCTGCAAGCTGCATGTTTCAAGAATGACCCAAAGATAAACATATGTAGCATCAATGCACACATTGATAGCCAAAAGATTAAACAATTAAGAAGCATTCAAGAAAGAAATAATTTCCTGCGTTCGCATCACAATAGCTCGATTTTAATTCCCCTTACTATATCATCAAAATCGAAGAACATTGCTATCTTGCCAAAATATAATTACTAGGATAGATCAATACCACATATTCATTAAAACACCAGTGTAATATCATTGTATCAAGTTGAACAAACTTAAAAAGAAATTTCTATCTGGGAGGAAAATCAAATTTTATTATTATTTTTTATATGACAAATTTGGAAGGACACATAATAATGTACTCGAGTAGCCAGTGGACACCACGAGATATGAAGCAGTGGAAGCATTTAAGAGGCAGAAAATATCAGTGAATAAGAATCCTGCAATAAATGTAATAAAGAAGAAGAAAATAAAGCAATAGGCATTCACACACAGAAAAGCAGCCAAAATCAAATTCATTTCAACAGCACTCAAATTTATGTTGAACTAAGATTTGGCATAGCACTGGAAGTGTACCTGTCAAATTGAATGTCATTGGCAAGGTAAATTATATGCAATTGTCACTCAGAATCATCCACACCAAACACCCTGTCCCTAAGTGCCTCGGCCAGAGCTGGTGCAAATGGAGACCTCTGCATAAACCTAATGTGTTAGTATTTCAAATTCCATCAAATTGTCTGGAATAGTCATACACACCTAATTAATGAGGTGACATAAAAATAAAAATATAAGTTTTAAGTCAAAGTTCAACCTCACTAGATAGGGTGGCCTAAATTTGCAGATTATGTTTGTGATTAGTTGATTGGCATAGATAATGGGTTACGAATTTTTCGTTCCCAAATTCTTTTGTCCCATGTCCCAAAACTATCACAATTATTGAATCATGCTCGATGTACAAAAATCTTGAGACAAAATCTAACTCGTCGTACTCCTGGAAACAAAGAAACAGAAAAGTTTGAGGACATAATAGAAATTAGTCAATGCCTTCCTCCTAATTGACAACATAACAGAAAACATTTCTCTTGCTTGATTAGAAATTAAAATCATATAGGGAAAAAAGAAGATTGACACACAACTTTCAAGGGAACAAAAGAAAAAGGTTACAAAAGGCAATCTCTTTACACACTTCCATATGTATTACAAATTCTTGAATTTGATGTTGGTAATGGTAGATAGGGAGGAAGACTTGTCAAGGCTTGTGAGGGCACTGATAGCACTTAGTGAAGAAAAGAAGCAATGGTTAAGTACCATGCAGTGTAAGTTGTCATCAAAAGGCCAAGAAATGACCAAATTCTGTAGTTGTGAAAATTGAACTTTGGATTTCCCCTGCCAGTGAGGTAACAATAAAAAAAATCTGGAAATTTAAAGTCAGATACTAACAGTTAGATACTTACTTAGATTGTGTATCACAGTATCACCAAAAATAATAGTTTTGATATTTCAGATTCATATGAATATAAAATTCTGAAAACAAAATATTTTAAACATATTCATGCTCAACAAAGAGCATGAATTTGTTGACTAATAATTTTCCAAAGTAATGAAGATAGTAAACGACTACCTTGACCTTATCGGAACTAGTGAAGATAATTTTCCAAAGTGACAGTTGTTCAAAGTTAAATTGACATTTTCAGCATATAAAATAGATTACTGATGTTGGAGAAGTGTGATGAACACTCTCTTGCAGGCAAGAAATGCCAAAATGAGATTCCAAAAAAAGGCAAAATAATGGACAAGAGAGAGACAAAGCAGATCTGATATTACCATGTTAGCAGATCAGGGAGAGAGAGAGAGAGAGAACAGATCTGATCGAAGAGAGAGCAGATCTGCATCTCTTCATCGTTGAGCTTCTACTCACTGTTTCCAACGATCCACATCCAATGCCACTTGCTTGTCCCGTACATGATCAGAGACACTAACACCGCACTCGAAGCCCTAGATAAATCGATTCACCATTGCTGCTGCTCAATCTGATGAAAGAGAAGAGTTTTCCACACAAGGACTAGAAAGAATAAAGGAAACAAAAGGAGAAAACACAAAACAAAATCAGAAAAAGCTGGAAATCAACTAAATCAAGAGAAAATAATTCCAAATCGTTAGTTTTAGCCATGAAATTTTATAGATCTTGTGTGAATGCAACAAATCTATATCAGAAAACTCTAACCTTGAGCCCTAGATTGATTTAGATCATAGGGATTCAAACAATCTGGAAGATATACGCTCCAAAAAACCCTAACCTTGAGCCCTAGATCGATTTAGATCATAGGGATTCAAACAATCTGGAAGATATACGCACTAGAAAACCCTAACCTTGAGCCCTAGATCGATTTAGATCATAGGGATTCGAATAATCAGGAAGATATACGCTCAAATCAAGAGTAGAACAAGATTTTTCGGATCAAACAGTCGAAGAATTGATGGAGATCGAAGATCCAACGCCTCGATTTCTCTCTCTTCCTAAAGTCACGCCTCTGTTCAATCAGGATAAACGAATGCCATAGCTTTGTTTAAAAGAAATAATCGGCGCACAAAACAAGATGGTTTAGTTTAATTCTTTTAGAATTTGAAAAAATCTGGACATATTTGATGACGCTTTTGAAAAATGTCATGAAAAAAACGTCGCTGTATGTCTTTTTTCTTGCAGAGACTTAAGCATAATTCTATTTTACCTTCTTAGTTGCTTCCATTTTTTATGGGGCCATGTTTATTTAATTTGCATAATAAATATCAAAGTTTTTAGAATTTTTTTTTTATTATTATTTTTTTGCCCTTTTGTCATTTATTTTATCTTAAACTGTGTCTTTGTGGTTATCAAACCAGTAGTGCTACATACACTAATTAATATATCAATTAATGTATCAATATATATTATGACATTATTACTTTTAAAATTACGAATTTCACTCATTATACAAATTATAAAGATTAAAAACTTCTAAAATTATATTACTAATTGATATACTAAGGCCCGTTTGGGATGAGTATTTGAGCTAAAATAGTCATATAAGATAAAATAGACTATTTTAACAAAATAAGATAAAATGTCACATTCAACTCATAATCATTTTGGCTGTGTTTGGTGTACAACTCTAATCAATTTTCCACCCTCATTGTGTTTGGTGTACAACTTTAATCAATTTTCCACCCTCACATTTGAATGTTATATTTGGCAAAGGTTTTCAAATCATGATTCAAAATCAATTTCAAAATGCATTTTGAAAACAAGTTTGGCAAATCAGACAATTTTTTTTTAATTTTTGGTCTATCCAGTCTTCCGTTCGGTTGACCGGAACAATTATTTTTAATTTTTATTTTTTACAATTGCCAATCACCACCTGTTATTTGAAAAAAAAAATTATATTTGTTTTTGATATTTTTTAACTATAGAAATTATTATTTTAGACCAAATGACAAATTACTTTTTTAATTTTAATTTTAAAAAGAATTTGGTTATGACTTTATTCTCACAAAAGTCAAAAAAATAAAAAAAAAACCTATCCTGTATGAGACTTTTTAATTCTAAACAAAAATAATTAAAAAGTCAAAAAACTAGGTCTGTTTGGTATAGTTTTGGAACTATTTTGCACATGATGTTTGTTTAGATGTTTCAAATCATAATTCCACACTCATTTTTGAAAACGCGGTTGAAAGTGGGAAAATTTGGACTAATCAGTCGTCTCACCGGACGTCCTACCGGATGTCCCACCAGTTGACCGGAATAGTGCAATTTTTTTTTTCTTTGCAATTGACATATGTTAATTTTTTATATTTTCGAAAAAAATATTTTCTGATTTTTTAAAATTTTTTTATGTGCTTTAATAAAATTTTGAGTTGTATGTTTGATTATGAGTTGTAAATTTTTATATCAAATATCATATGTCACATCAAAAATTCCTCACTTAATTTAAAACTCTTTCACCAAATAAAATTTTCACACTCAAATCATAAATTTAAAATTCATAAATTTAAAATACAACTCATACTCTCAAATCATATTTAAAAATCTCTGCAAAACGCAACCTGCCAATTCAATTCACACCTCAAACCAACTCTAATGGATACGTATAACTTTATTCTTATCAAAATGGTTGGGCGTATTATTGCATTCATTGGCTGTTTGGTTCTTAAAAAAAGAAAATGAAAAAGAAAAATAAGAGTATATTAAAAATATTTAAGACTCTTACCCGGCAAAGGTGTTTCCTATGATTTTTCCTTTTATCTTCCGAAATTGCAGGTTGAAACTAGTGACCATATATGGTTGATAATTAATGGGTAAATAAATAAATATCAAAGTCTTTTGCATTAAGGAATTGAAAAAATTTGGGTGACGAGAGAGAGAGCAAATATTATTGGACCATTTTAATATCTTTTATTTATTTATTTATATATTTTTGTTTATGAATATTCTTTTATTTTATTCATGAATCTTATCTTGTTCATAAATGGAGGTCAATTAGAATTCATGAACTTGTTGGTGAGTTATTATTTGGAGTCTCTCATTTTGTCTTTATTATCTAGAGTCTCTCCATTTTCTCTTATTGAATGGTCATTATTTCTTGGAGTAATTTGTAAGGTCCCAGTGGCCTATAAATAGCTCATCTCATCTACTCTTTTCTATACCAACACATCAACTATTTTCTATACAAGAGAGATTACTAGCAAAGAATGATGTTTTTCTTGGTGGAGCTTTGGGTTCACCATCATGTGCAAAGTTGGCCTGAACCATACGACAAGTGGTCTGGTTGTTGTATCCTGGAGGGGACAAGTCATAGTTTTGAAAATGCTGCATCTGTATTTGGGTTCTTTCTACCGCAATGGGCTTGATCTCCTTAAAGAAAACGAGATATCTGTGCCTCAGCCTGATCTATTTGTATCACTTTTTCTTTGCATCATTTATCAATAAAATATAATTTTTTTTGGTATTTTCACCAACAATATGTGCTCTCTCTATCTTAAATTTTTAACTCCGCTACTGTAATCAAGTTCTCTCTCTCTAGGAATAGGAAAGCAACCACAACACAACTCGGATTATTTTGCACTTCATAAAAGGAGAGGTGAATAATCAACTTTTTCATCTTTTACTTTTCTCTTTATCTTTTTCTTCTTCCTTTTCCCTATGCTCAGAGTTGAAGAACTTGGAAATCACCTTTGGTTGTTGAATTATTTTTTATAGTATTAACTAGGATGATATTATTGATAAGATTGTGAGAGATAAAAAAAAAAAAAAACAAAAAAATGATATGATCCAAATAAGAAAATAAAAAATGATTGGAACCCCTAAAGTTGGGGACCCCCAAAATGATGTGGACCAATCATGTTTTTTTTTTTTTTTTCTTCCTTCCTGGACCAATAACAGATGAGTTGGGGGTTGTGTTTTTTGAGAATATGTAGCATTGTTGATAAGCAAATAAGCCAATAAATTGATTGATTTTTATTTTTATTTTTCCTAATGGCCAAAAATGCCATATTGTTCACACTCAATGGCCAATCAGTTAAACATACAAATCAGAGAAATTTCACAAACACCATTAGATGGACCCAACTTCGAAAAGTCAAGCTGATTGTTTCACTGCAATATAATTTTTCAGAGGTGTAATATGAATTCTAACTCAATTTGTATTTGTTGTATCTAAGAAATTCAAATGTCCTTTTCTTTGTATGATTCAGCAATTTGAAGATGCCTTCCTTCAAGGCAAGCATCAAGTGATTGAATTCAGTAAAAATATAAAACCCACAATTAACAAGTCAAAGCAGCCACACATTTTTTTAAATTTTTTTTTGGTTGCAAAAGATTTTTTTTTAAGGTCATAATTTACAAATATTATTAAATTATATATATTTTTAAAAAGGCCCAATAACACATATACAACAAGTCCCCCAAAAAATAACCATAACTTGATCCACTCTTACGATAATCAATCTTAAAATCTCAACAAACAAAGTATAATATGACCCATAAACAATTAAAACATTATCCAGCCCCAAAATAGTTGAAGTGAAAATCTCAATAATATAAGTATTAATGTTGTTAATCAAATTGAAATGGGCATAAACAAGTGATTTCAATTAACAAGCAACAATACCCAGCTTTGTACTTATCTAAGCTTAAGTAGATAATTAGTATATATAACTATTCCCTACAATAATTGACTTCATCAATTGTAATGAAGATTAAGATGACATAAATACATCACTTCATGAATTGTACTTACCATCCGTTTATTTTGAAAAAGAAAATTATGAATACAAAAATATGATTATAATTAGGGCGCTCGCTAATCTAATTTTGAATTTTCTTTGTTTAAAAGTTCACACTCTAAAATACTTTGTCCATAAAAACAAGGCTCCCACAAAATTACCAAACTACTCACATATATATTGTTTCCAAACCATAACTAAAGTGGGTAAAAATTAATCAAGTCTTGGTGCTAGGCCCAATGCGATGCTCACTCCGAGGTTGAGCTAGGTTGGACCTCGGCCCTATGGCCAACACTTGCTCCGAAGCAAGACAATCAGGGGAGCTCGGCCCAATGTATGAATGTCACTCCAAAGTGGGCCGAGTAACATGGTGGACCTCCTGGAGGGTCAGCCAACCACTCCGAAGTAGGTTGAGTAACATGTTGAACCTCCTGGATGGACAGACAACCACTCCGAAGTGGGCTATGCAACATGTTAGACCTCCTGATTAGACAACCATTCTCGAGTAGGCCAACTCAAAGAAGACCAATTCACTGAAGATCTTTCTTGGGCCCACAAGAGACAAACAACTTTGTTGCTCTCCCTCTGTATGAACAGAACGTAGAGACATTGAGGTGCAGAGGGACAAGGTGTATATATGACAGACCTGCATCTGAATGACAGGCGGAGTGGTCGTCATCCTCCAATGAGAGATGTCCGCTAATGAGACAAACAAAACAAACCTACACCCGAGTGTCAGGCGGAGTGGTCGTCCTCCTCCAATGGAAGACGACCACGAATAAGACACATTGGACAGATGGTGGAGAGAGAAGCACTTGAATGACAAACAACTCCTATAAAAGGTGAACACTATTCACTCTCAAGGGATCCGAAAATCTACACACTCAACATATATACACTCTTTGTATTCTCTCTTCTTCCTCTCCCTGAGTCCCTGACTTTACCATCGGAGGGGTTTCCGACCAAACCCGGGTCGGGCAGCCTCACCGTTTGTTATTTTGTGCAGATCCTCAATTCCCAAAGCCTGCTGTTCATCCACAAAGTTCAACCCTTCTTCATAGTGCGGAAATCACCCCCGCACAATTGGCGCTGTCTGTGGGAAAACCACTGATTGCTTCGTGACGAACTCCAACGATGAAAATCGAAAATACACCTCATTCTGGACTAACAGAGAGGACTCCAATGACGGAGAGAACCAAAGATGACGGTCCAACATTCCCTAGAAGGCATGAAGACCTTGCAGACCTTAACGAATAGACCACCGATGTAGTAGAGCAACGTCATGTCATCGTCGGCGAGTCACCCCAACATAACTCCCTTGATAGAGACAACTGCAACCAAAGGGAGAGAGTACCACACTGTTCTATGACAAGCTCTGGTGAGGGGAACGAAAGAGATACCTTTATTGCCACTGTGGAGAAGGACTCTGTTGACAGAGAAGACAAAGGATAACAAATTAACACTTTGAAGAGTGCCGGAAAACCAGATTTGCACTAATGGATATAGAGAGACCAAATCTGCATCGACAGATGCAGTCTAGACACGGCGTACACCACTGTACTATTGTTTAGTCGTTCTAATGCCTCATTCTAAAGGACTCCGATGAAAGAGATGATGATCGATAAAGGACTATATTTTATGAAAGTGTTGGAGGACCAGATCTGCATCGAAGAACAAAGTCCAAATAGGATGGAACACCATCGCATCATTGCTACTGACTCGTCTGTTCATCTAGACGGAAGGACTCCAATATTGGAGAAGACGAATGATAAAGAACCAATAATCCTAATAGTGTCAGAATATTGGATTTGTATCGATGAATGAAGTCTAGATGTGGCAAAGCGCCACCAAATCCCTACTATTCAATTGTCCCACCGCCTAGATGGAAGAACTCCAATGATGGAGAAGACGAATGACAAATGATAGATGCTCCTGAGTCTTCTGAAAGATGAGATCTGTATTGACGAACAAAGTTTAGATGTGGTGAAGCTCTACCATATCCTCACAATTGAGTTGTTCCACCTATTGAAAGGAAAGACTCCATTGATGGAGAAAACGACAAACAAGGGTATGGTACAACCAAAACAAAGGTCTGGGCTGATCCCAGTCGACCACCTTGACGTGGGCCTAACAAAGGTCTGGATCGATCCCAGCCGACCACCTTAGTATGGACCTAACAAAGGTCTGGGTTGATCCCAGTCAACCATATTGACATGGGCCTAACAAAGGTCTGGGCTGATCCCAGTCGACCACCTTGACGTGGGCTTAACAAAGGTCTGGACCGATCCCAACCGACCACCTTAGTGTGGGCCTAACAAAGGCCTAGGTTGATCCTAGTTGACCACTTCGATGTGGGCCGCACAAAGGCCACTCCGATATAGGCCGAATAGAAGCTAGGTTGAACCTAATTGTCCACCCCGAAGTGCGATGAACAAAGGCCACTCTGAAGTGTACCAAACAGAAGTTAGATCGAAACTAGTCTTTCACTATGAGGTGGGTTGAATAGAGGCCACCCAACGTAGGCCAAAAGGAAGATATGTTCAACCTAGCCGTCTACTCCAAAGTGTGCCGAACAAATGCCACTCCGAAGTGGACCGAACAAGAGCTAGGTTAAACCGAGCCCTCTACATGAAGTCTAAACAGAAGCTAGGTCAAAGCTTGCTCTTCACTCCAAAGGGGGATAAACAGAAGCATAACCGAGTCAAGTAACGGCCGAACAATGATGATCGATTGGGGGCAAGACAACTAATTCAATTAAGGCCAAACGAGAAATCTTGCAAGGTTTTCCTATTATTGCTCGACTGGAAGAGCAACTCAATTTTTCAAAGGCATAAGACGAAGTCTAGCCGAACAACGAACAATGTAGGGCTACATCCTTGTTGCTCGGCTAGGGGCAAACAACATAAACATGAAGAAATTGAAAGTTCGAGTTACAAGTCCAACACTTGGCAAATTTCAAAGATACTTTATTAACTTAAAGTTTCATTACAAAAGGACCTCAGCCTAACAAAGGTGATATGAAGTAGAAGAGCTACAAAGAGGGATGAACAACAAAGGTTGGTTGGACACTCAACGTCTACTTTGAAATGGGCCGAGCAACAGAAGTTAATTGGACGCCCAACACCCATTCCGAAGTAGGCCGAGCAACGGAAGTTGGTCAGACGCCCAATGCTCACTCTGAAGTAGATCAAACAACAAGAGTTGGTTGGACGCCCAACGCTTGGACTGTGCAACAAATGTTGGTCGAATACCCAACGCCTACTCTGAAGCATGCCCTGAGCAACAGACGTTAGTTGGATGCTCAACGCCCACTTCGAAGTGGGCCGAGCAACAAAAGTTAGTCGGACGTCCAATGCTTGGACAGAACAACAAAGGTTGGTTGGATGCCCAACGTCCACTTTGAAGCGCGCCAAGCAATGGAGGTTGGTTGGACTCTGAACATCCACTTCGAAGTAGGCTGAGCAGCAAAAGTTGGTCAAACGTCCAACGCTTGGGCGAAGCAATAGAAGTTAGTTAGACGCCTAAAGCTTGGGCCGAGCAACAAAAGTTAATTGGACGCCCAACATCCATTCTGAAGTGGGCCGAGCAACGGAAGTTGGTCGGACGCCCAATGCTCACTCTAAAGTAGACCGCGCAACAAAAGTTGGTCGGGCGCCCAATGCCTGGGCCGAGCAATACAAGTTGGAATGAAGTAGACTGAGCAACAAAAGTTAGTCGGACGCTCAATGTCTGGGCCGAGCAATAGAAGTTGGTCAGACGCCCAATGCTTCGACCGAGCAACAGCGGTTGGTTGGATGCCCAACGCCTACTCTTAAGTGTGCCGAGCAATGGATGTTAATTGGACGCCCAACACCCATTCTGAAGTGGGCCGAGCAACGAAAGTTGGCTGGACACCTAATGCTCACTTTGAAGTGGACCGAGCAACAAAAGTTGGTTAGACGCCCAGTTCCTGGGCTGAGCAATAGAAGTTGGTTGGACGCCCGACGCTTGGGCCAAGTAACAAAAGTTGATCGGACGTCCAACGCCTGGGCTAAGCAGCAAAAGTTGGTCAGGCGCCCAATGCTTGGGCCGAGCAACAAAAATTGGTCGGACACCCAATAACTGGGCCGAGTAGCAGAAGTTGGTCAGACACTGTAGACGCGCCCGCGTGGGACCTCGCTATAGCTCGGACTCGATTTTGTGTCACAGTTCTTAATCTGAACCAAAGAGTCCAAATCCGGCAAATCGTTTTGAGAAACAGATTTTTTGAAAAGAAGTGCCAAACATGGACTGCTTTGCCAGATACAGAGTCGCCACCTAAATATTTTAAAATGGGGGAATTTAGGAAACCCTGACTCAGTGCCAAAGGCCACGTGTCCGTCATCACCAAAGTTGCCTCGGCTCGGGAACTTGGGTACGATTGGGGAAGGTCAGCTATGAGCACCCCCTCTCGCCCGATCCGAAGATCGGTCTCTACTAACCATGATATCCGTTTTTGAAAACGTTATGTGTTCTTATTCTGGTTATTAGCCTAGAATCACTACGTTATGCGCACAGCTAACAAGTATAGACTAGATTGCCTAATTTGGGAATAAGCATTGCATATCCGTTTGTTTTGGAAAAATATTTTGGAATTTGCTACCCGCAAGTAGGCTAAAACACGGATTTCAACGAGTATTTCCAACTCAGACAATCCAACCTTCACCCACAGGCATTCAAACAGTTTATCACATAAGCATCTAGCTACATGGTAATCATACTATCATGGCAACACTCACACACATGCGGTATGCTAAAGCATAAATGCTTACCTAGTACTCCAAGCCAAAACAGAAACCAGTTAGTAATCACATGCATGATCCTAGTTCATGTTAAGATAGCTAATGCAACACATGCAAAATGCAACTAAGATAGGCTCGGCTAATCTACAATGACATGTGAAATGCTACAACTAACACGTATTCAATTTGGAATTGGAATACAAATGCAGTTAGAATGATGTGCCGAGCCCGGTGCATGCAAGACAAATGTATGAATGCACGCATGCATAGCATGAGGTATGCTAATTTAAACATGCCCTAGTCTACCATCATAAGCGGGTAAATAAAAGGGAAGAAAGACGTGGGGTTGGAAGACATACACACACTCACGCACACTTATTACACAATTGCCCTCACTCGGAGGACCCAAGTAAATATTACAGTCCAAATAATAAACACATTAATTATTACAAAATTTCTAATTAATTAACAGAATGAATGCAAAAAGAAAGGTGGCCACAGCCCCCGCCTCGGGATATGCGAATGATGAATGCTCGAACCCGTCTCGCCCGAAAAGTCCGTACCATACCACTGCCGCCTCTGTTTACACTGCCCTGCTTCTCTAAAAATTGCCAAAATTCTGGGACAGCTCTCATGAAAGCTGTGGAACACCATCGGCTGAAGGAAATGTCCACCGGCCATTGAAAATATCCATCGGCTGCTGATGAAGCTATCGGCCCAGGAAGGATTGCCGATCGTCACTGAACACTGCCGGTCGGCAGAAAGTTCCTGCAGAATCTGGTTTTTGACAGCAACAAGGACAGACAGTGTATGGCATGGAATTTTAAGCAAGTGTATGCATGGCTACCCTCCCAATCATGTAACGGGCACAAGGGAGTATGACCCTTGACCTTCGGGCTATCAATTGTGCATTTGATGCATGATAGCCTAAGGAGCCAAGATTACAATTCAATGTAAAAATGCATGCAACACACAAATGAGGACCAAGAACCTATCATGCCAAAGTCAAGGGCCCCGGTGACCGAGGGTTGAGATGTGTTTTGTCACTTGAAGTACAAACACCCCTCACCCCTCACACTTGGTTTGAAACCCCAAACCAAGCAATGCTATGCATGTTATACAAACATATCTCAAAATGTAACATGATACTAAGATGCAAAACATATCAAATGTGATGTAATCTATCATGTTAGGTATGCAAAATGCTAGGCATGCAAGATGCAAATGCAATGCAAACATGGACGATTTAAGCAATAGGATCATCATGTTACAACACCTAATGAAGCAATCATGCAACAAACATGAGACAAGCATGCAATGGGGGACTTGAACCATAAAGGGGCAGACCTCAATCCACCCCAAAACAGTGGCCAAAAGTGCCCAAAATGGTGGACAAACACTCATGCCATCACGCAAGCCAATGGACCTAAGGTTAAGGCACAAAAAGGGGGCACTTTACTTCCACTAACATGACCACTCATGGCATGAATTAGACAAGCAAAAATAGAATCCTAGCATGCAAAAATGGCCTCCAAAACCCACTGATATGGCAGCTTAAGTGGCTCCAATGAGATGCATGCACCAAAACTCATTTCTAGGCATAAAAGGGCACATCCTCAAAGCATGAAGGAGGTCACACATGCAAACATGCAAACATGATTTATGGACTGAAATACGATCCTAAATGATGCCAAATTATGAGGATGGTCTAAGCTACGCACGCTAGAGACCAATATACTCAAGGCTTACAAGCCAAAACACAAAGAGATGACACCAAACATGGCAAGCATGACTGAAACAGATGGCCGACAGGCCTTAAACATGGTAAAGTAATGCCAATACCTTCATGAAATTAGGCTAACACATGCAAGAATCATGACCTAAACACAAGATGCATTTCTAGGCCAAATAGAGAAATGTAAAACAAGTATGTTAAGCATGCAAAAGGGCACAAATCCGACCAAAAACAGAGATAACATGTGACCTAGAGACACCCAAAAACCTCTGAAATAGGGCCAAAATCAGTCAAGCATGCATGTTGCCCTTTAAGCCGAAAGGCAAGGAAATGAGGTAATGAAGGGAGAGGGGTGTCCCTCCCCTATACAAGACTTCAAACCACCTTCCTCACCACTGAAAATCTACTGGTTTTCAGTGGTGAGAAGACTAAGACACTCAAGCAAACAAAGCCTCACAAAGGAAGCACCAAATAAGGCCTAAGAGGGTGAGTTTGAACTCAAACCACAAAACACCCTTCATGAAAGTTCTTAAGCATGAAAATATAAGATTTTTTTATGTTATGCACAAAGCCTAAATCAGCAAGCAAGATAGGTAAAAAAACTAGTGCAAGTTTGGGGAAACTAAAGCAAAGTGATTACCCTTGAAGAACACCTCAAGAACAGCCAATGCAGCCCTCTTCTTTTGATCAAAATTAGTCCAAAAGCTCAAGAATCAACCCTCAAAGACTCTCAATCTCGGAGCAAGGTGTAATGGTGTGTGTTTTAGTGCAAAAGTAAGGTAAAAATGCACTTTTGGGCTACCAAACACACACTAAGGGAGGAGAGAGAGGGAAATATGGAGAGAGATGATATATCTAGCAGATATATGTATATAAGCTCTGGTTCTTATGTTTAAAACTCCCAACCTTTAACAATGGAGGAGGAGGGCTCTATCTATAGACTAAGCAAATGGTTCTTGGCTTCTCCAAGAAGCCAAGTGAAAGGGGCAAAGGGTGCAAAGGAGTCTAGGGTTCTAGAGGAAGCTAAGACAGCTGGCCAAGCTTCCCTAAGAAGCTTGGCCAAAGGGTTCAAGCTTCTAGAAAAGGCTCACACCAGCCAAAAACTACACGGGGATGAGTGATGGTGCATTCTAGCTGGCACAGCTGGCATGCACCATGCCTTAAGGGTGCAAAGGAGTCACACCAGCCAGCAAAAGATGTCACCGGCAAAATAAAATGCCGGTCGGCAGAATACAGTGCCGACCGGCCATTGATTTTAAGAAATCATGGCCGGTAGAACCCCTAAACAGCCGGTGATGCTAGGGGAAGGCCGGTGGAATGTGGGGATGGCCAACAAGCCATTTCCCGTCCTTCAAGGCAAAGGCACAAGTGTTTGGTGCCAAAACACGGAACAGTCAGGTCGAGAGATCCTGAGGCAAGGCGCGCAGCCAAGACTTTCGGAAACTCAAAACGAACACAAACATAGATAATCACCGAGTGTTCAAACGGTGACGTCCAAGTTTTGAGGACGGTCGAAAATGGGGTGTCTACAGACACCCAATGCCTAGGCCGAGCAACAAAGGTTAGTTGGACGCCCAACACCCATTTTGAAGCATGCCGAGCAACGGAGGTTGATTGGATACCCAATACCCATTCCGATGTAGGCGGAGCAATGAAAGTTGGTCGGACGCTCAATGCTCACTCCGAAGTGGACCAAGCAACAGTGGCTGATTGGACGCCTAACATCCACTCCAAAATGGACCGAGCAAAGGAAGCGGGTCAAAACTAGCTAAGCAAAACCAAGTTTCATAGCTCGAGTAAACAACCAAAAGATTGACAACAAACAAAGTTGGAAGTGCAACATTCTACCAAATAAATACACTACAAACAACAAGCAAGGTCGAAGGAGTGCAGTGCCCGACGAGATTCAATATTATCAAAGTCGATACCAAGACTATAACGACTATGTGCTAGACAACTCTCAAGATAAGAGGTGCTAAGGTTGACAGTAGCTTGGTGGTAGAGAAACCGAATTAAAAAATGCAAACTCGCAACACCAAAGCTACTAAGGCCGACCAAGCAACTCGGTGTTGAAAAACAAAAACTATGCAAACAAGCTGCTACGGCCGACTAACTAAGTGACGGACAATTCTTAAGCTGAAGGTAAAATGACCGACCAATATATGAAGAAACGAGCTGAACAAATAGACGTGCTAATCATGTCCAAATAAGAAAGTGGTGCATGATCCGTATGACCGAGCAATGTTAGCAAGCTATGCTTCGAGACCGAATAGAGTAGAGGGGCAGGACTTGGCCGACCAAGCATTGAGACCAACACCAATTTATCTCCTACAAGTAGGACCGAGCAAAAAGATAGCGAATATGTCTTTCAAATTAGAACAAAGCTGTGATAAAGCACACTTGGCCTGCTTTGAAGTATCGCTGTGTTGCTCGGCCCAGTCGACGAACACTGAAAAAATATATATATACTATTCTGCATATATATTTTCAAGTCAAGCAACGATGCTCAGCCAACTGAAAGAGCACCTAGCTAGACAGTTACGAGGCTAGTGAAAATACACATTTAGTTTGGGGGCATAACCGAGCTACGAAATATTGGGCAGACGCAAACGTTGGGCCGAACAATAATTTTGAATCCAACTCACGAAGCTCAAATTAAGTTGTGATCAACCAAATTTCGAAGTTTATGACAGAATTGGCTTCTGCTTCGCCAAACGTAAGCACAAGCCAGGGGGCAAATGAAGTGGGTAAAAACTAATCAAGTCTTGGTGCTAGGCCCAATGCGATGCTCACTCCGAGGTTGAGCTAGGTTGGACCTCAGCCCTATGGCCAACACTTGCTCCGAAGCAAGACAATCATAGGAACTCGGCCCAATGTACGAATGTCACTCCAAAGTGGGCCGAGCAACATGGTGGACCTCCTGGACGGGTAGCCAACCACTTCGAAGTAGGTTGGGTAACATGTTGAACCTCCTAGATGGACAGACAACCACTCCAAAGTGGCTGAACAACATGTTGGACCTCCTGGTTAGACAACCATTCTAGAGTAGGCCAACTCAAAGAATGCCAATTCACTGAAGATCTTTCTTGGGCCCACAAGAGACAAATAACTCTGCTCCTCTCCCTCTGTATGAACAGAACGTGGAGACATGGAGGTGCAGAGGGACAATGTGCATATATGATAGACCTGCATCTGAATGACAGGCGGACTGGTCATCATCCTCCAATGAGAGATGTCCGCTAATGAGACAAACAAAACAGACCTGCACCCGAGTGTTAGGCGGGGTGGTCATCCTCCTCCAATGGGAGACGACCACGAATAAGACACATTGGACAGATGGCGGAGAGAGAAGCACTTGAATGACAAACAACCTTCTCCTATAAAAGGTGAACACTATTCACTCTCAAGGGATCCGAAAATCCACACACTCAACATATATACACACTTTGTATTCTCTCTTCTTCCTCTCCCTGAGTCCCTGACTTTACCATCGGAGGGGTTTCCGACCAAACCCTGGTCGGGCAGCCTCACCGTTTGTTATTTTGTACAGATCTTCAATTCCTAAAGCCCGCTGTTCATCTACGAAGTTCAACCCTTCTTCATAGTGCGGAAATCACCCCCGCACAATAACCAAACCAAACTGTGTTCTCTCTCTCACTCTTCTCCACCCCTCCTTTCTCTTTCTCTCAAACTGCTCCATCACCCTTCTCCACTGATATTCGATGACTCTCGTCGCCAACTCCATTGAAGCAACACAACCTTATATAGAAGCTTTGGCAGAGATCAAGCAAAGAGGTCTGTATCTAATTAGAAGACTTACTTGAAGGTCTGTCTCAGATCACGAAGGTCAAAGGCAGATGTCATACGTTGCGCTACCGCCGAGCTAAAGAGTAACATTTGGCGGAGCCACTGCTGCTAGAATGTCAGGTACACTTTCAATTTCAACGACTACATCAACGATAACAACGAGGAAGATGAAGATACACTCAAATTTTTTTTCGAATTTTTTGTTTTATGATCTTCTCACAGTATTGTCAAATCAAATCTATAGTTGAAAATCGATTCAATTTTGCTTATCGTTTCATATAAATTTTGCTTATCATTTCATATAAAGGGTAAATTACATTTTGCACCCCGGCACTTTGTACCAATCTCACTTGGGTCCCTACACATGAAATCATGACAGTATACTTCCTACACTTTTGGTCAAATCCCACTTTGGTCTCTACACATGAAATCGTAACAGTTAACCCCCTTCACTTTTACTCAAATCCCACTTTGGTCCCTATACAAGTGTCAATATCCCTCTTCTGTTATTTCATTTTTAAATTTTTAACAAAATCTAGTTATGTGATAAAAATGTGACTATGCAATTAGAATAAGGAAGGAAAATCATCCATGTTTCTCACCAATACATTTTGTCCTACGTGATAAGTACATGAGAGTTATATGATACAATATATATATATATATATATATATATATATGTTTATATGGTCACACACACACACACACATATATATATATATATATATATAATAAAAATTGGGACAAAAAGGCAAGAAAGTAAAGCTTTTGAAACAAATAAATAAATAAATAAAACGACAAAGAAATCAAAGAAAAAGAAAGATGAATAGACAGAAGACTGTGTTATTATGAAAAATAGAGTTTCATGATTTCAATTTATGCAAAACCCTAGTTTATCTTCTTAATTATTCACAATATGTGTTTTGTTTTAGCCTAATATAGTCATATTTTAATGCAAATTTTGGGATAAATTGTGTATTGGTGAAAAATGTAGATAATTTTTGTTTCTAGTCACATTCTTATAATATGATTAGATTATGTTAAAGATTAAAATAATTGAGTAACAAAAATGAGACACTGATACTTGTATAGGGACTAAAGTGAGATTTTACCAAAAGTACAGGGGGTTGATTGTCACAATTTCGTATGCAGGGACCGAAGTGGGATTTGACCAGAAGTGCAGTGGGTTGACTATCATGATTTCATATGTAGGGACTAAAGTAAGATTTGATGTAAAGTATAAGGGTGCAAAGTGTAATTTATCCTATTTAAGCATTTTTGGTTCAGAGAGAATGAATGACAGTTAACAATCAATTAAAACCTGAAAGACATTTTTGTTATTCAAAAAGGTCATTAGAGTAAAGGACCTAAATTATAATATTTTTTTATTTTTCACTATTTCATCTTTGACTTTGTTCGAAATAAAATAATAAATGATATATTCAAGATTACAAAAGCAATCTAGTATATACATTAAGGACATGAGATCAATATGTTTTTATGAAGGAAACGTTTTTAGATGAAATTCATAAGATAAAATGAGCATGACAATGTTAAAATAAAATTAAAATTAAAAATTGATAGTCAATTCTTAAAATTAAGAATGAGCAACAGTTCAATTTCATTATATAGTTTCATTCAATCTCTTTCTCTCTCTGCAACTCTGTCTCTCTCTTTTTCTTTTTCTTTCTCTCCCTCTCTGATTTGATTTTTTTAATTTAAGTTTAGATCAGTCGTTGTTGTTGATGATGACGATGATGATGAAGAAATAAATTGCAACAGATTAGATTAAATTATTATTTTTTTGTGTTAGACAAAATGAGGAGGAAAGAGACAGAGACAGAGACAGAGACAGAGATTTGAACAGATAGAAAAAATAATAATTTTTTGAACATATAGGGTTTGGTTTGGCTTTGTATTTCAACAGATAACTCTCGCTAAAAATTGTACAAATAACTCTCTATAAGTTATAGGTACACACAGATAGACTAAAAAAAATTAAAATAAGATTGTTGTTTCAACAGATCAGTCTCTATTTCCTCTCTATGTATATCACAATTTAAACAGATATAAAAAAATATTAACACATATAGAAAAAAAAAAAATAAGCCTGTGAAATTCAACTGATAAGAAAAATAGGCTTTTGTGAAATTCAACAGGGGCAAAAATTTTAACAGGGGAAAAATTGAATAGATAGTCAAAAAATTTGAACATGTTGGAAATTTTTTGAACAGATAGGTAAAAATTTTGAACAAATAGGAAATATTTTGAATAGTAGCAAAAAAAATTGAACAGATAGTTAACAAAATTCAACAGATAAATTCAGGGATAAAATTAAAAACAAAATGTCATTCAAAACAAAAAAAAAAAATGACTTATCACCAAACTATTTCACAAATGATGGACCTTTCACTAATTAAAAAATATCTACTGAACCTAATGCCTTACAACTTCCTTAGATTAGATTTATTACTAATTTACTCTTATAAATGTCTGATTTATTTATTTATTATTATTATTATTATTATTATTAGAACGATTTACACACAAAAACAAATAAAATGGATAAATTTGATCATCAAAGTGGAGCTTGGGGTAAACCTTATGACCCCAATTAAAACCTTGGGCTCATGTACTTCGAGAGATTAATCCAGATCCTCACCTTCAAGGTTTTAGTCGGGTAATTATCTCCTATATATGGGATCAGAGAATTACAAGTACTCGATTAATCAAGACAAAATCTTAAACACTCTCCTAAGCAAATTAAAAAATTAATTAATTAATTAAATAAAATTATAAGAGTAGAGCAGTATATGTATATCCCAAGACAGCATTGATTCAATCTTTGAAAATCAATTACTACTGCTGATCCTTATCAGTAGCCACAAAGCTTTGTGAGATCATTTTCCACATATTTTAGTAGTGGACTTATATATATATATATATATATGACTCAACTTTTTTCAGAGGACTACTGTGCAAGTGACTTTAAAAAAAAAGTAATCTAATTTTATGAAGCAATATTAGATATCTCCACCCAATTAATTATTCTCCCCAGACTTAAAACACACAAGAAAAGCATATTATTAAACCCTAATCTTATTCAAGAATCATGTGATTTGAGAAAAAAATTGGCTTGATGCTGGGGTAGAAAACTTTACAAAGGTTACTTTTTAAGATAGTATTTAGCTGATTGGAATAATTTTGAATGTAAGTCAAATGAGATGACCATTCTCATAAATTAGTGAATAGTGATTCAATTTAAAATATATGTTTGTTTCATTTTTATCGAACCAAATACGTGTAGGCATATTCTGACAGAATAATTGTTTCATTTTTGTGAACCAAATACTAATTCGAGTGTTAGTTTACCAAGTAATTGTGCTGACAAAAAAAGAAAAGAAAAGAAAAGATAATTATGGCACCATAGGCCCACTTTCTTCTTTACAAAGAAATTAGTAAACAAATAGGACGTTTACGCAAAAATTATAGCCCGAATGGTATAGCAATAACATTTTTTTAAAATTTTAAATTATGAGCTGAAGTGATGCTTATAAATTTTGTATAAAAATTCTATTTGTATAGCATTAATTTTTTGTTTTAGGTATTTCACTTTCTCTACATATTATGCTCATTGCCAACACAAGACTGTACAGCACAATGTCTAAGCAAACTAAAAATCTCAATTACAAGTCTCACCCCAGTGCCATATTTATTTTTAGCACCAACATTTTACTGAATTACCCACATTTAATCCTAAACTTGACACAAATTCTAAATAAGCATTATTTAGAGAAGATTTTAGATTTCATTTTTTTTTTTTTTTGAAAAAAAAAAAGAAAAGAATATGGAATGTAATGGTGGCAAATGCCATGGTATTGTATAATATTAGCTTAGGGGACATTACATGTCACAAAAGCTTCAAACAACTTGAGGCCTTTTGTCTCTATCACTAAATAAAGATTATGCCATATTAAATATACAAATTAGAGTATATATAATCTTTTTATTTTTAGTATTATGTATATAATCTGTAATTATGTAAATCATTGATTTAATATTGCTTTCTTATTCATATCGCTTCTTAAATTGTATCATAAATATATTATATATATACATGACCTCTACTATTCATAGGTAAGCCAAATAATTCTTTTTGGAGTCAGAATTAGGTTAAGTACCTAGTAATCTATGAAGCACGGGTACGAGTACGAGTACTGGTACTAGTACGATACGGGTACGTCGATACGGTAAAATCTAAAAAAAGTAGGATACGGGTACGGCTTGGTACGCTTGTAAAAAAAATATTTATTTTTAGTTTAGAGTAATACAAAAATTAATTAAATAGTGTAATTTGTTAAGATCCAACCTATAATTAACATTTAATTCTAAAACTAAAGGTATAAATCAAAATTAAATGTCAATATATTAAATAACTTATAAACTATAGCTTAATTTTAAAATCATGCTATGTATAAAATTAAAAATTAAAAATTAAAAAGGAATCTAGTGGAAGGAGTTTTATTTCTGTAGTAGAAGAAAATATTATTTCAATTGAGGTACGGTACACCTTGGGTATATGCTACGTACGTCTGGGTATGCCAAAAATTAAGAAGAAAAAATTTGGATACGTGTTTCGTGTACCCGGTACGTATACAGAAGTACCATACGAGGTACCATACGCCGGTAAGTACCCGGTACGAGTACGACATATTTTTTGAAGTACCCATGCTTCATAGCTAGTAATTTTGCTTCATCGGCCCTCAACCCATTCCACTGCTATATTTTCTTTCAGTATCACTTCATTGTGATATCTACCTCTATCCACTAGTTTATTCATATTCCAAATATCTCTATCATATTTTTTATTTTACTCACAATTCATTTTTTTGTGTGTTTCAATTCCACTTTGTCTTTTCCTTTATTTCAACCTCAAATATGTTTCTTCAAACCTATTTGAGTTTGAGGTGGATATTATACCTATATTATGGTGAGTATGGAGATATACCATGTGAATGACCTAAGTTGCCTTCTCTGGCACACAACCCAAGTCGCCCCCTTGGCGCACCACTTAAGCCGCCTCCTATGGCGCACAACTAAAGCCGCCCCCTTTGGCGTACTTTCTAATAAGCCGCCCCTTGGCGCACTCAATTATTTGTTGCTATCATTGTTCAACACGACGTCATAAGTTATATGTGTGTGTGCCACGCTTGCTGGATCAACATCCAGTTCTCTATATCGGTCCGACATGACCCTTTTAAACGGTTTCGACATTGATTTTGGTTAATCTCTACAACGGTGTGACATAACCTCCTTAAACTGTCCCGACATTGATTCCGGTTAGTTCTTACAATGGTCCAGCATGACTCCGTAAACTGTCCTGACATTGATTCCAATCAGTTCCTACAACGGTCTAGCATGACCTTAAACTATTCTGACATTAGTTCCGACTAGTTTCTACAATGGTTTGACACAACTATAAACTATCTCCAGGCATTAGCTCCGGCCTCTAATGTCGACCAAGATCTTATTGGATGCCGACCAGGGTGTTTCCTGGCCATAGATGTTTTGGCAACTCTTCTAGAGCAGTTTAGTCCTTTTTCTTTTTCTTTTTTTTTTTCCTTTTTAGGGTGTAGTATTGATGTATTAAGCATTTTTTGACCTTTTTTATTTAGTAGACTACTAGATTTGTTCGGTAGCATATATTTGGACTAGCCGTTGAATTTTTTTCGGCTTCTTCCAGTCATTCATTGGCAAGCTGCGATTATTGAATATCTTCACAATTGCTTGAGGGGGAGTGTTGAATATAAAAATTAGAGTACATAAATTTTTTTTATTTTTAGTATTATGTATATAATCTGTGATTGTGTCAATTAATGTTTTATTATTATTTCTTTATTTATATGGTTTATTAAATTGTATCACAAATTTATTATATATACATGGCTTCTATTCTTCGTGGATAAGTCAAATAATCTTTTTTATTCTTTTTGCCACATTGCCACTTGAAACATAGTGATAAATAATAAAAGGAATTAAATGTGGTTATTCATTTTTACTTTCATATCTTCATAATGAATGGATCACTTATATCATTTTGTACGAGAATTATGTATAAAATTTTATTTATTATTGCTCATACGTTGTGATGAGTCACAATTAATTCAACAAATTTGTAGGCAAGTGATGGACACGTAGGCTTTTTACATCATTGACCTTTTGAGTGCATTTCTCTTCTAATAATATAATTATATTGTCTATTGAATCAGTTGAGTGGCCAATAAGGGGTACCTTATTAAGTGTTTAGTTGTTATATTCTTTTCGAAAATGAAAATGGAAGGTCATGTTGACAACTTAGTCCCCCCATACATGTGCCAATGTCAATGTCTCTCTCTCTCCCTCTCAAACACTTGAAGAAGAGTGAGTTAAGTTACTCATCTCTTCCTCACTTTTATTTTTCTTTTTTTTAATTTATTTTATGTCCCTTTCTCTCCTAAATATATATACGTTCTAAAAAATATATTTTATATAAATTAATAAAATTTATAACAATAAAATAAAATTCCAACCTACTAGAATGATTTAAAAAAAGACAAGCCATGTTATAAGTAAGATTCACGCAACATTTAATGACAATTTAATCATGTCAATATTAAAATTAGTGAGTTATCAAAACATAATTGCGTTATAAAAAAAAAAAGCAACAATGCAACGGACACATAATCCATGTAGGTCATGTTTGTTTGGGTGGACATGAGCTTGGGATTGGACTAATAGTCCAATAAAATTACTAATCCAATGTTTGATTAAACAATTAAAGTACGGACTAATTATTTTAAACTTGACTATTAGTTAAGATAGGATACATAATCCAATGGATTTGTACCCCTAGGACTATTAGTCATGGGAATGCTAATCCAGTCCGCCCAAACAAACATGGCCAGATTCATTTAAGGTTTGTGCGCCATCATATAAGAATTGAATTTAAATTACATTTTTTATCTAGTTTTTTTATATGTATGAAATATGTACATATATCTACACCGGAGAAAAATAGTGATTTGGTTGAGCCTTAAATTCGTAGACTCCATACTCAACTGTTTGTTAGTTGACATGAGCTAATTTTGAAATGGATATGCATCAAAAACTAAAATAAAATTAAAAGGGGACAGTGGGATGAGGATGGACCCAATATGTGTACACACACATTAAATCATTTTCATGAGTTAGTTAGTTAACTTGTGAAGAATGGGATGACTCAATTGGTTGCTTAATTAGGTGTAATAGGTGGGTCTGAGAGCTACAAGTGAGTGAGTGAGTGAGTGAGCGAGCGAGCGAGCGAGCGAAGTGAATCATTCATAAAATCAGCAACAAAGTGAGAAAAAAAAAATTATGTAAAGAAAACAAAATGAAAATAAAATACAGAGATGGATACATAATATATGAGAGAGGCTGTTACCAACTCACCATCCTATCCATTAAATCTTTGTCATTTAATGAAACAGACCATAGAAAGATGGGGGTTTTATATTTATATAGATTTATTGTAATAAAAAAACAAGAGGAACTTCTCATCAAAACAAAAAAACCAGAAGGTAAATAAATAAATAAATAAATAATGAAAAAGAGAAAAGGAACCTAATCCACGACTTTTTGTTGTGGTGCTGGTGCTGCCAAACCCTAGCCATGACATCCCATCTCTCTCGTGTAATGCATATCTCTCCCACTCATAAAGAACCAAAACAAAAGTTTTAACAGATTTCTTTATATATATATATATAAACTTAAACTTATCAATATATATAAATACATAAAATTTTATAAAACTTATAAGTAAGGTTATGTTTTTTTTTAAAATGTTATTTATATTTATTTTACTTGTTATATGTTTGTACATAAGTGAAAATAGTGAAACTTATCAAACCAATTTAGAAGTCGCTAGAAAGTGAAAAAAATTGATGAAAATTTTATGTGATATATGACAGTACTTTTTAAAAAATCTCATCTGTTATATATTTTGTGTTTAATTCAATAATTAAATTTTATATTCGTTAAGTTATTCAATTCTAAAAGGGAAAAAGAAAATGAAAAGATGCGCCATCATCACTCACTTTTCGTGAATGAAAGGCAACCATCAACACTAACCACTTACTTACTCAAAGAATTCATCTTCAACAAGTAGATCATCAACTTAAGGGAAAAAAATTAAATAAAACAAATAACCCAAAACAAACAAACAAAAAGAGAAATAATTCAAAGAATTAATTACTATATAAACAATAGTTGATTAATAATAATGGTACATTTGTTTTTTTTTTTTTTTTTTTTTTTAGCTAGTAATGGCAATCCACCAAGGCCGGGCCGGAGAATACAAGACCTTGTTTGTTTGGTGTGAATTGAAACCTGGAATCTATGTGATCATGACCATCATCATCCTCTAGTGGTGCTGGTAGGTTGAGATCAAGTGATAGTATCTTTCTTGGCTTGTCACTTTCTTTCTGGGATTCAATAGGGCTTGTATCGGCGATCATGGTGATTCTGGTGTTCGGAGGAGCTCTGTGCCGCCTCATATGACCACCCAAGGCTTGCCCGGAGGAAAACTCCGATCCACATACCGAACACTCATGTACCTTAAGCTTGTTACTGATAAACGAAGATTTGGTAGCCGTTTGAAGCAAAGGAGGTGGTGGACTAAATTTATTGAATCGCGCTTCTTCTTCTTTTTCTTCTTCTGGTGATGGCGGTGTCACAAGAATTATCCTCTTCTCTTCCACTTTAGGCTTCTTATGGCTGGCTCGGTGGCCCCCAAGGGCCTGGAATGAAGGGAAAGTCCGGTTGCAAGTCTTACACTCATAGACATAGAACCGGACTTTTCCAATTGTTGTTGTGCCCTCTTCCTCTAGCGTTGTTGGGCCTGTTGGCCCAACACCTTGAGCTAAGAGAATTAGGCAATTGGCCATGTCTTCATCTTCATCCATGCTAGTGGAAATCTCACCGGAGGAGGTTGTCGGAGATGGAATTGAAGAAGAATAAAAATCTCCACTGCCACCGCCACCGCCACCGCTAGAGGCGGTAGAGGTTGTTGGCGCCGGGGGAGAGGGAGAGGGAGGCCTTTCTCGCTTAGTACGCTTACGTCTTAAAATCAGGGTGTGATCGTTGGAGCCAGTGAATTCTTCTGGGGATTCCATGTCCATTCTAGCAAAGAGAGAAAAAAAAATAAACACAAAAAGTAAGAGAGAGAAAGTAAGAGTGAGACTGAGAAAATTAGAGTATGGTGGGGAGGGGGGGAATGAAGGAAGAGAAGGGGGAGAGAGGGGAGATGGCTTATATAGTGAATGGGTAAAATAGGCGTTTTTTTGGAGTTATAAAAGCCACCCCTTCTCGTGAATAGTTTACCTTGAAGTCTGCCACCAATCTTCCTTGCGTTTCCAACTTTAATTATAAAAAAATTTAAAAATTTGGTTATCAAAAACATTATGTACCATTAAATTTTATCATGAAAATAACGTGGATGATGTAAATTTAAAATTAGTGAAAAGTTAGAAAAAATTATGGTGTATAGATGCACGTTTCTGAATACTTTTACCGGTATTTTTTTGAGTTATTGTTGATTTGTTAACAAATTTTTACCGCTAGAGTAAAGCAGTGGTTCCTGCTTACAAAAATGGATTCGACTGTATAGTTTGTATTTTGTGGACCTATTTCGATTATAATTTAACGGTTTATCATGTATGATTATTATGAAATGTATTTATAAAAAAAATTAAATTAATTAGACATTAATTTCTACACGATCGATCACAAAACAATGCAACATATATATATACATATACGATTATGTAAATACTGATATAATTTGAATTATCGAAATAGGTCCGAAATGAACTAACGAAATACAAATTGTACTAGGCCATTTATATTTATCATATTATTTTTTATGTTCGGTAAAAAAAAATTTGATTAAAACATCATGTATATTTACTCATGAAAAATAAAAATTTGTTGGACATTTTTTTATTAACCATTCTAAGAGGACCCTGTCCCACATTGCATGGTGAAAGTAGGAGTCTCTCCCAGACGATTTGGGACAGTGTTCTCATCATAGCCCCCAAGTGGATTGGACCGCTCTCCTTCTAGTGTCAAATTTGCATGCCTGGCCCTCTCACACCCCTGCAGATATTGTCCATTTTGACTAGAGCCTCACAGTTTTGTTCTACCTCGAGGGAAAAGGCTTTGTACATGGTGGAGGAGACCAGTACGTTTATAAGGTGGGAGTGAGAGTCCCTCCCAAACGATATGGGACGGTGTCCTCATCATTATATATTACCGATTAGTTTTATTATATTTTATTACTATGTGGATCGATAGGGCTTTTATATCTAAAAGATGATAGCAAATTTTATTTATTATTAAAAGTATGATGCGTCCTATGTGAATCCAAGTAATAAAAAAATTTTAAAAAATAAAAATAAAAAGAAGGTAAAATTCGTTCAATAAGAAATGTCATTTTTCAAAAACGTATTTATGGACGATGTTAGCAAGAGTTGCTCACTTATTTTCTAATCTCTAGCTTTGTTTGTTATAATTTATAAAATGTATTTATGATTTTTATTTTGAGAGTGTATGTCTAAATATTTGATGCACACTCTATTTTTATGAACAAAAAATAATTTAAATAGATTAAAAAGTAACTTCAAAAAGTTGTGCAATGCTTTACTATTAATTTTTAATTTGCTAGAAACTTGTCATTAGCGAAATCCAAGCACTTATGCAATTAATAATGTATGCTATTTTAATAAGAAAAAATAGGTGAAAATTAGAGGTGCGGATAAGAAGAAAGAGAGGGGTAATTAGGTAAAATTAGGGTAACAATTCCCAATAACTTTATAGACATATAACAAATTACATAATCAATTACATAAAATAATATTAGTCAAACAAATTCTATAATAGGATCTGCTATTGGAAAAACGAATTCAATCACATTATTTCACTTATTATTTTTTGTGATCAATTCTATAATAAGTTATGTATCCATAGAATTATTCAAAAATTAAGTCGGTTTTATACTTAACAAGCATTAAAAGCAAGGTACTGCACGTTAAAAGCATGCTATCCCACCTCATTCACTCCATGTCCTCTTTAAGCCAAGTATGAGATATGCAAGCATGAGCAAGTGTGTAGCAAACTCATTACTTTTATTTTCTTTTTCTTTTTCTTTTTTTTCTTTTTCTTTTTTGTTTTTTCTTCTCCTCAAATGATTCTTTAAATTATAATTTGATAGAAATATAGGTTTCTATGTCTAAAACTCTATCTTTCTCTCTCATCAAAAGGTGGTGGCAAGTGGGCTTGGGAGGGTGAGGAGAGTGTGTCCACCATACAAGCACCTGTCATGCCATGGGCACTATGTGATGACTAGTTAGTTGCTTGTGACTACTAGTTTAATTTTGGTGTTCTCTTCCACCTTACTAGCACATTGGTTTGTCCCTGTTATTTAATGTTATTATGCAAATTAGAGCCCCCTATATGTTTGAGGATCCTATGTATTAAAAAAATTCAAATTTTTGTATCTCAAATTTTTTACGTGATTCGGTGACTGTGAGTAAATTGAGACAAAAAAATAAAGATTTTTGTGATAAAAGATCCCTAACCCTCTTATATGTACCTAGTTGTTATACCAATTTTGTAATGAATTTAGAACAACTCTAATTGTGTGTTATTCTCTATACTAAAGTCAAAATTTGACAATAATTCTTTTAAATTCATCCCTATTGATGTGATATATTCCATGTCAAATTATAGCAATAATGTCAAACTTCTTCTTCTTTTTTTTTTATCGGCAAAGAAAATCTTTATTGATAACAACATACAAAGTATGGAACAGTACATCAATAAAGAGGATTTTGGAGCTAAAACGAAGCTCCAAACGCCAGTTGGTGAGGAACCAACCAAAAGAGAACAAGAGAAGAAGAAAGGGGAAAAAAAAACACAGCAAAAAAAACAACAGAACAAAACTGCCACCAATGTACTTAATTATTCTGAATCAAACTCCTCTGCATAATCCAACCCAGCTGAATCTAAACAGACTCCTCTGCCTGTTAACTAAATCAAAACAAAATTTAGACATCAACACAATCCAGCCCAACTTAATGCATAACAAAACATCTGAATGAAGCTCCTCTGCCTACCAACTGAAACAAAAACAGAATTCAGAACATCAACACCATCTAGCCCAACTGACTCTAAAACAAAACAGAGATCCAGCCAACTGAACCCTTCCAAAGCCAGCTCAAGACAGCCTTCAGAATTCAATACCACAATCCAGCCTATAGATCAGGAGCAGCACAGAAACAAGCAAACTAGGGTCAGCACAGACCAGCTCAGACCAGATCATCGATTCAGCCACAACAACCAAGACATCATTTTAGCCCCATAAACCAGAATCAAACTGCAGAGCACCAGCAAGTCAGCAATGAATTACACACAGAGACAAACTTGATTCAGGTTATATATAACATCTTGCACCGACTAATTAAACCCCTTCAAAGATGAAGAAACCCACAAAGCAACTCTAGCCTTTACCAGGTCTTCCAAGGTATTCCAATTCGGTTGTACCTTGTTAAATAAACAATCATTTCTGCTCTTCCACACTGACCACATAACTGCTAGCGGTAGTATTTTCCAAACTGCTTGCATCTTCTTCTTCATTTTTATACCTGCCTACGACAGAAGTAAACCCTCTACTAAACCAGGAATAACCCAATTGTAATTCCACCAGTTCACTAAATTGGCCCACAATTTCCAAATGAAAGGACAGTAGAGGAGAGCATGATTTACAGACTCCACCTCAACTCTGCAGAACACACAGAGAGCAGAGACATTTGGACTCAACACCCCAATTCTTTGCAAAAATTCAAAGCATTTAATCCGACCTCTCCACGCTAGCCAACTCAAGAATTGAACTTTGGGAGGGGCTAGATTGTTCCAAATACACCTAGTGACTGTACAATCTACCCCTTGACTTGCTTCCATCCACTTCCAAGTTGATGCCACAGTGAACTCTTCAGACGGATGAGCTATCCAAGAACAAGAATCTGCCACCCCTTCATTGAGCCTAGGCACATTCTGCAGGAGATCATTAAGTTTTTGCACTTCCTCCTCTTCCCATGCTAAAAGAGGTCTTCTGAAAGCCAAATTCCAGTCTAAATTTGCCACTCTTCGGTGAAAAAAATCAAACAACTTTCCATCTTTATCAACTGATAATGAGAATAATCTGGGAAAAGACACACTCAGATTTTGGTTGTGGCACCACCTATCAGTCCAAAAATACAGTCTTCTGCCATTACCAACAACTAACCTGAAATTTTGCAAGAAGAAATCACGCAAAGCAGTGTTAGCTACAACCACTAATATTATATCTTTCCACGTATGCGACAGCCACACTGAACTAATAAATAAAGGGCACCATCCACCACCTAGACCTCCATACTTGCTACATATCACTTGTTTCCACAAAGCTGCCTCCTCCTTGCCATACTTCCACCACCATTTAACTAATAGGCACTCATTAACCTGGTTTAAATTTCTCACACCTAGCCCACCTTTAGTTTTACTTAGGCATATCTCCTTCCAGTTTATTAAGTGCACTTTCTTCCTGATTTCAGACCCTCCCCATAGAAAGTTGGCTTGAATACTGTGTAGTGCTTTTACAATACCCACTGGCAGCTTGAAGATTGATAGGAAATATACTGGCAAGCTTGACAAGACGGACTTGATCAATGTTAATCTTCCAGCAAAAGATAAATACCTTCTCTTCCAAGAAGCTAGCTTGCTCTTAAACTTGTCTATCACAGGTTTCCAAAAAGCCTTTCTCCTTGGATTTGCTCCTAATGGTAACCCCAGATAACTCATTGGCAACTTTTGACTAAGACAATTTAGTTTTTTTGCAAAGACCTGGACAATATCATCCTGCACACCTACCCCACACACCTTACTTTTGTGGAAGTTTATTTTGAGTCCAAACATCAACTCAAAGCACCTTAAAATTCTTTTCACAGCTACAACTTCCTCCCACTCAGCTTCACAAAAAATAATGGTATCATCGGCAAACTGTAAGTGTGTAATTTTCAACTCAGTTGGTCCTGCAGAGACTCCTCTAATCAGGCCCACTTCCTTAGCTCTTTCCAAGAGAATGTTCAGACCCTCTGCAACAATATTAAATAGAAAAAGGAGAAAGACGATCTCCTTGCCTAAGCCCTTTCATGGGAGAAAACTCAGACGTTGGTGAGCCATTTACTAGCACTGAAATTCGAGCTGTGGATATGCAAGTCTTCATCCACCTTACCCATTTCTCTCCAAAACCGAAATTTTTCATCATCGAGTACAAGAACTCCCAATTTACAAAGTCATATGCCTTTTCAAAATCCAGCTTTAGGATGAGACCTTTCTTCTTTGACCTTTTCCACCAGTCCACCACTTCGTTGGCAATTAGAACCCCATCTATAATGTGCCTTCCACTCAAAAATGCAGTTTGAACTTCACTAATAACCTTAGGCAACACTTTCCTTAGCCTTCTTGATAAGACTTTAGCTATGATTTTGTATACGGAGCTAATCAAGCTGATTGGCCTATAATCCCCCAACCCCACGGGATTTTCCTTCTTAGGAATTAAGGTAATGAATGAACTGTTTATTCCTTGAGCTAGCTTGCCATTAGAATGAAACTCATTCATCAATTGCACAAACTCACCTTTCATGATGGCCCAGCACTTTTGAATACATTTTAGATTAAAACCATCTAGCCCAGGAGCTTTATTCCCCTCACAATCTTTAATTGCTTTCCAGATTTCATCCTCAAAAAATTCTGTCTCTAACACCTCAGATGAATCATTTGTACTGATTGAGTCAAAAAGACCTAATAACTTTGGTCTACTCTTCCAATCTTCAGTGAAAAGGTAATTGAAATGACTTGCCACTGTATGTTTAATCATCCCAGGCTCATCATGAATCACACCATTCACAGTAACTGAGTTTAACAAGTTTATCCTCTACCTTTTGGTTGCCATTAAATGAAAAAATATGGTATTTTTATCCTCATTTTCAACCCATACCCTTCTAGATTTTTGGAGCCACAACCATTCCATTTTCTTACTCAGATCCCAAACTACTTTTCTTATTTTTGCCCTACTTTTGATCTCAGCCTCCTATAGATTCCTTCCTTCAGCTATTAAATCCCACTCATGCAGTTCATCCTCTGCTTGTTTCAACTTCTCATCAATGTTACCAAAGACTTCACAGTTCCACCTCTTCAGATGGATTTTCAGATTTCCTAACTTTTCCAAAATCCTGTAGCTAGCCCAACCACTAACCTGGTAACCTTCCCAACAGTTCTTCACTTCTTCTTTGAATTTGGGATGCAAACACCATGCATTAATAAACCGGAATGGTTTTGGACCCCAATCCCTCTCATCCTCCATAAGAAGTATTGGACAGCGATCATAAATGCTCCTAGGCAGACCCCACTGTTTGAACTTGAAATCTTCCAGCCACCTAGGATCAATTAAAAATCTATCGATTCTACTCCATCTATTTCCATCCATCGCATTACACCAAGTGAACTGCCTACCTAACATTGGCATATCTACCAACTCCAATTTTTCAATCAATTCGTTAAAATCCTTCATCCCTCTTTCCATTGAATCGCGCTTCTTCTTCTTTTTCTTCTTCTGGTGATGGCGGTGTCACAAGAATTATCCTCTTCTCTTCCACTTTAGGCTTCTTATGGCTGGCTCGGTGGCCCCCAAGGGCCTGGAATGAAGGGAAAGTCCGGTTGCAAGTCTTACACTCATAGACATAGAACCGGACTTTTCCAATTGTTGTTGTGCCCTCTTCCTCTAGCGTTGTTGGGCCTGTTGGCCCAACACCTTGAGCTAAGAGAATTAGGCAATTGGCCATGTCTTCATCTTCATCCACGCTAGTGGAAATCTCACCAGAGGAGGTTGTCGGAGATGGAATTGAAGAAGAATAAAAATCTCCACTGCCACCGCCACCGCCACCGCCACTGCCACCGCCACCGCTAGAGGCGGTAGAGGTTGTTGGCGCCGGGGGAGAGGGAGAGGGAGGCCTTTCTCGCTTAGTACGCTTACGTCTTAAAATCAGGGTGTGATCGTTGGAGCCAGTGAATTCTTCTGGGGATTCCATGTCCATTCTAGCAAAGAGAAAAAAAAAATAAACACAAAAAGGAAGAGAGAGAAAGTAAGAGTGAGACTGAGAAAATTAGAGTATGGTGGGGAGGGGGGGAATGAAGGAAGAGAAGGGGGAGAGAGGGGAGATGGCTTATATAGTGAATGGGTAAAATAGGCGTTTTTTTGGAGTTATAAAAGCCACCCCTTCTCGTGAATAGTTTACCTTGAAGTCTGCCACCAATCTTCCTTGCGTTTCCAACTTTAATTATAAAAAAATTTAAAAATTTGGTTATCAAAAACATTATGTACCATTAAATTTTATCATGAAAATAACGTGGATGATGTAAATTTAAAATTAGTGAAAAGTTAGAAAAAATTATGGTGTATAGATGCACGTTTCTGAATACTTTTACCGGTATTTTTTTGAGTTATTGTTGATTTGTTAACAAATTTTTACCGCTAGAGTAAAGCAGTGGTTCCTGCTTACAAAAATGGATTCGACTGTATAGTTTGTATTTTGTGGACCTATTTCGATTATAATTTAACGGTTTATCATGTATGATTATTATGAAATGTATTTATAAAAAAAATTAAATTAATTAGACATTAATTTCTACACGATCGATCACAAAACAATGCAGCATATATATACATATACGATTATGTAAATACTGATATAATTTGAATTATCGAAATAGGTCCGAAATGAACTAACGAAATACAAATTGTACTAGGCCATTTATATTTATCATATTATTTTTTATGTTCGGTAAAAAAAAATTTGATTAAAACATCATGTATATTTACTCATGAAAAATAAAAATTTGTTGGACATTTTTTTATTAACCATTCTAAGAGGACCCTGTCCCACATTGCATGGTGAAAGAGGAGTCTCTCCCAGACGATTTGGGACAGTGTTCTCATCATAGCCCCTGAGTGGATTGGACCGCTCTCCTTCTAGTGCCAAATTTGCATGCTTGGCCCTCTCACACCCCTGCAGATATTGTCGATTTTGACTAAAGCCTCACAATTTTGTTCTACCTCGAGAGAAAAGGCCTTGTACATGGTGGAGGAGACCAGTACGTTTATAAGGTGGGAGTGAGAGTCCCTCCCAAATGATATGGGACGGTGTCCTCATCATTATATATTACCGAATTAGTTTTATTATATTTTATTACTATGTGGATCGATAGGGCTTTTATATCTAAAAGATGATAGCAAATTTTATTTATTATTAAAAGTATGATGCGTCCTATGTGAATCCAAGTAATAAAAAAATTTTAAAAAATAAAAATAAAAAGAAGGTAAAATTCGTTCAATAAGAAATGTCATTTTTCAAAAACGTATTTATGGACGATGTTAGCAAGAGTTGCTCACTTATTTTCTAATCTCTAGCTTTGTTTGTTATAATTTATAAAATGTATTTATGATTTTTATTTTGAGAGTGTATGTCTAAATATTTGATGCACACTCTATTTTTATGAACAAAAAATAATTTAAATAGATTAAAAAGTAACTTCAAAAAGTTGTGCAATGCTTTACTATTAATTTTTAATTTGCTAGAAACTTGTCATTAGCGAAATCCAAGCACTTATGCAATTAATAATGTATGCTATTTTAATAAGAAAAAATAGGTGAAAATTAGAGGTGCGGATAAGAAGAAAGAGAGGGGTAATTAGGTAAAATTAGGGTAACAATTCCCAATAACTTTATAGACATATAACAAATTACATAATCAATTACATAAAATAATATTAGTCAAACAAATTCTATAATAGGATCTGCTATTGGAAAAACGAATTCAATCACATTATTTCACTTATTATTTTTTGTGATCAATTCTATAATAAGTTATGTATCCATAGAATTATTCAAAAATTAAGTCGGTTTTATACTTAACAAGCATTAAAAGCAAGGTACTGCACGTTAAAAGCATGCTATCCCACCTCATTCACTCCATGTCCTCTTTAAGCCAAGTATGAGATATGCAAGCATGAGCAAGTGTGTAGCAAACTCATTACTTTTATTTTCTTTTTCTTTTTCTTTTTTTTCTTTTTCTTTTTTGTTTTTTCTTCTCCTCAAATGATTCTTTAAATTATAATTTGATAGAAATATAGGTTTCTATGTCTAAAACTCTATCTTTCTCTCTCATCAAAAGGTGGTGGCAAGTGGGCTTGGGAGGGTGAGGAGAGTGTGTCCACCATACAAGCACCTGTCATGCCATGAGCACTATGTGATGACTAGTTAGTTGCTTGTGACTACTAGTTTAATTTAGGTGTTCTCTTCCACCTTACTAGCACATTGGTTTGTCCCTGTTATTTAATGTTATTATGCAAATTAGAGCCCCCTATATGTTTGAGGATCCTATGTATTAAAAAAATTCAAATTTTTGTATCTCAAATTTTTTACGTGATTCGGTGACTGTGAGTAAATTGAGACAAAAAAATAAAGATTTTTGTGATAAAAGATCCCTAACCCTCTTATATGTACCTAGTTGTTATACCAATTTTGTAATGAATTTAGAACAACTCTAATTGTGTGTTATTCTCTATACTAAAGTCAAAATTTGACAATAATTCTTTTAAATTCATCCCTATTGATGTGATATATTCCATGTCAAATTATAGCAATAATGTCAAACTTCTTCTTCTTTTTTTTTTATCGGCAAAGAAAATCTTTATTGATAACAACATACAAAGTATGGAACAGTACATCAATAAAGAGGATTTTGGAGCTAAAACGAAGCTCCAAACGCCAGTTGGTGAGGAACCAGAACCAGCCACCTCTGCAAATTTTGAGTGCATACCAAGAATGCAGATGGACACTCCTCTGTCTGACAACTGGATCAAAACAGAATTGAAACTTAATAATACACCAGAATTCAGGACTGCCCAACTGAGAGCATAACAAAGTATAGACCCAGCCAACTCTGTCAACTGAATCAAACAGAATTGAGACTTGAAAATACAATCCAGACCAAAGACCCAACCATAGCCAACTGGACCATTTGATCACCAGCTCAAAACAGACTTCAGAATTCATTAATACAATCCAGACCTTGAATCAGGACCAGCACAGAAACAAAGCAGACCAAGGTTCAGGACAAACCAGCAGAAGCCAACACAAACCAGCCGAGGACATCAATTCAGAACATACCAGCCACAAAAACCAGATCATCATTCCATCCCTATAGACCAGCAATTCAGCACTGAATTACGCACAGAGACACACTTGATTCAGGTTATACATAATATCTTGCACCGAATAGTTAAACCCCTTCAAAGATGAAGAAACCCACAAAGCAACTCTAGCCTTTACCAGGTCTTCCAAGGCATTCCAATTCGGTTGTACCTTATTAAATAAACAATCATTTCTACTCTTCCACACTGACCACATAACTGCTAGCGGTAGTATTTTTCAAACTGCTTGCATCTTCTTCTTCATTTTTATACCTGCCCACGACAGAAGTAAACCCTCCACTGAACCAAGAATAACCCAATTGTAATTCCACCAGTTCATTAAATTGGCCCACAATTTCCAAATGAAAGGACAGTGGAGGAGAACATGATTTACAAACTCCACCTCAACTCTGCAGAACACATAGAGAGCAGAGACATTTGGACTCAACACTCCAATTCTTTGCAAAAATTCAGAGCATTTAATCTTACCTCTCAACGCTAGCCAACTCAAGAATTGAACTTTGGGAGGGGCTAGATTGTTCCAAATACACCTAGTGACTGTACAATCTACCCCTTGACTTGCTTCCATCCACTTCCAAGTTGATGCCACAGTGAACTCTTCAAACGGATGAGCTACCCAAGAACAAGAATCTGTCACTCCTTCATTGAGCCTAGGCACATTCTGCAGGAGATCGTTAAGTTTTTGCACTTCCTCCTCTTCCCATGCTAAAAGAGGTCTTTTGAAAGCCAGATTCCAGTCTGAATCTGCCACTCTTCGGTGAAAAAAAATCAAACAACTTTCCATCTTTATCAACTGATAATGAGAATAATCTGGGAAAAGACACACTCAGATTTTGGTTGTGGCACCACCTATCAATCCAAAAATGCAGTCTTTTACCATTACCAACAACTAACCTGAAATTTTGCAAGAAAAAATCACGCAAAGCAGTGTTAGCTACAGCTGATGATATTATATCTTTCCACGTATGCGACAACCATACTGAACTAATAAATAAGGGGCACCATCCACCACCTAGACCTCCATACTTGCTACATATCACTTGTTTCCACAAAGCTGCCTCCTTCTTGCCATACCTCCATCACCATTTAACTAATAGGCACTCATTAACCTAGTTTAAATTTCTCACACCTAGCCCACCTTTAGTTTTACTTAGGCATATCTCCTTCTAGTTTATTAAGTGCACTTTCTTCCTGATTTCAGACCCTCTTCATAGAAAGTTGGCTTGAATACTGTGTAGTGCTTTTGCAATACCCACTGGCAGCTTGAAGAATGATAGGAAATATACTGGTAAGCTTGACAAGACGGACTTGATCAATGCTAATCTTCCAGCAAAAGATAAATACCTTCTCTTCCAAGAAGCTAGCTTGCTCTTAAACTTGTCTATCGCAAGTTTCCAAGAAGCCTTTCTCCTTGGATTTGCTTCTAATGGTAACCCCAGATAACTCATTGGCAACTTTTGACTTAGACAATTTATTGCAAAGACCTGGACAATATCATCCTGCACACCTACCCCACACACCTTACTTTTATGGAAGTTTATTTTGAGTCCAGACATCAACTTAAAGCACCTTAAAATTCTTTTCACGGCTACAACTTTCTCCCACTCAGCTTCACAAAAAATAATGGTATCATCGGCAAACTGTAAGTGTGTAATTTTCAACTCAGTTGGTCCTGTAGAGACTCCTCTAATCAGGCCCATTTCCTCAGCTCTTTCCAAGAGAATGTTCAGACCCTCCGCAACAATATTAAATTGAAAAGGAGAAAGAGGATCTCCTTGCCTAAGCCTTTTCATGGAAGAAAACTTAGACGTTGGTGAGCCATTTACTAGCACTGAAATTCGAGCTGTGGATATGCAAGTCTTCATCCACCCTACCCATTTCTCTCCAAAATCGAAAATTTTCATCATCGAGTACCAGAACTCCTAATTTACGGAGTCATATGCCTTTTCAAAATCCAGCTTTAGGATGAGACCTTTCTTCTTTAACCTTTTCCACCAGTCCACCACTTCATTGGCAATTAGAACCCCATCTATAATGTGCCTTCCACTCAAAAATGCAGTTTGAACTTCACTAATAACCTTAGGCAACACTTTCCTCAGCCTTCTTGATAAGACTTTAGCTATGATTTTGTATACGGAGCTAATCAAGCTGATTGGCCTATAATCCCCCAACCCCACAAGATTTTCCTTCTTAGGAATTAAGGTAATGAATGAACTGTTTATTCCTTGAGCTAGCTTTCCATTAGAATGAAACTCATTCATCAATTGCACAAACTCACCTTTCATGATGGCCCAACACTTTTGAATACATTTTAGATTAAAACCATCCGGCCCCAGAGCTTTATTCCCCTTACAATCTTTAATTGCTTCCCAGATTTCATCCTCCAAAAATTCTGCCTCTAACACCTCAGATGAATCAGTTGTACTGACTGAGTTAAAAAGACCTGATAACTTTGGTCTACTCTTCCAATCTTCAGTGAAAAGGTAATTGAAATGACTTGCCACTGCCTGTTTAATCATCCCAGGCTCATCATGAATCACACTATTCACAGTAACTGAGTTTAACAAGTTTATCCTCTGCCTTTTGGTTGCCATTAAATGAAAAAATAAGGTATTTTTATCCCTATTTTCAGCCCATACCCTTCTATATTTTTGGATCCACAACCATTCCTTCTTCTTACTCAGATCCCAAACTACTTTTCTTATTTCTGCCCTACTTTTGATCTCAGCCTCCTGTAGATTCCTTCCTTCAGCTATTAAATCCCACTCATGCAGTTCATCCTCTGCTTGTTTCAACTTCTCATCAATGTTACCAAAGACTTCACAGTTCCACCTCTTCAAATGGACTTTCATATTTCCTAACTTTTTCAAAATCCTGTAGCTAGCCCAACCACTAACCTGGTAACCTTCCCAACAGTTCTTCACTTCTTCTTTGAATTTGGGATGCAAACATCATGCATTAATAAACCGGAATGGTTTTGGACCCCAATCCCTCTCATCCTCCATAAGAAGTATTGGACAGTGATCAGAAATGCTCCTAGGCAAACCCCACTGTTTGAACTTGAAATCTTCCAGTCACCTAGGATCAATTAAAAATCTATCGATTCTACTCCATCTATTTCCATCCATCGCATTATACCAAGTGAATTGCCTAACTAACATTGGCATATCTACCAACTCCAATTTTTCAATCAATTCGTTAAAATCCTTCATCCCTCTTTCCCTCTCGAGAGCACCCTTTTCTTTCGCTTGTAAATCTGATTTCATTAAAGTCACCACCTATACACCAAGGGCTTGTGAAAGATGATTTCAGTGTTGATAGGGACTCCCAAAGTTGTCTTCTTTTGAGCACATCATTGGGTGCATAAACATTGATAAGAGTACAGTTGAAAGTATGATGGACCATACCTGATAAAAGCATGAAGTTCCTGGAGCAGCAACACTCCTTTAGCTCAAAAATCAGTGGGTTCCACAAGCATAGCAAACCACCAGCGCTTCCTTCTGCACCCACCTCCATGTACTCCAGCTCCTCCCACGGCCATAAGGACTTTACAAAAATGTCATCTACTGTGCTTCTCTTTGTCTCCTGTAGCAGAAGGATATCTACCTTCCTCACCCGAACTACACTTTTTATTTTTGTTCTCTTATCGGGTCTTTGCAGACCCCTAATATTCCATGATAATAAAATCATAAAAATCTACACATATTCGAAAACCTCCTGCCATAAGTCCTGACCAGACTTATGGAATTACACCTTCCCCTTCTACTCTCACCAAATCCTTCTGTTCGAGTTCAACCAGCTTGCCAATCACCTCATTCTCCTTGCCTTCAAAGTCCAATCCCAGAATTTTCCCAACTTCCATGGTAGCTTGAGCTTCATTGAATAACTTATTTCTCCTCCTAGTGTTAAGACTCTGCTCAACTGACATTGATATAGCAGCTGCTGCTACTCTGAAGATAGCTCCTTGCTTGAAACATTTGCTACGCAGCACACCTTTTTGCTTGCTCTGATTTTTATTCAGTTTTGACCTATTTCACAGTTTACCTCCATCCTTATTACAACTATTTACCACTAGTTTAGTGGGCTTTCCCCTCCTTGCTAGATTGTCTTGTTCTGTTACTCTTGACTTGGCTTTTTGTTGAGCAAGGGGCCTAAGTTGAGTTGGGGCTACATAGTCACTTAAATTTGAATGGTCAGTGATGGGCCTATTCTCCTGAACCCCATCCTGAGACCCTTCCAGCACCACCTCTAAGTTTAATTTAGGCCTTAAACTCTCTGGCCCACTATGGCTTCTGATAAACCCAGGAGTATATACATGGCCTTCAACAATTTGAATTTCATTTCTTGGGGTTGCCGTATTCACCAGACTGACCTCCAACCTATCTCCTCTGACTTTTTGATTTCCCATGTCATCCTCAGTTTCTTTTACGGCTGATACAGATAGACACTCATTACCTTCATCTTTTTCCCCTGCATCGCAGTCCACCATATCCTGCTCATCACCTGATACCTCATCTTTCCTGCTTAGCTTCTCCTTTCCTGTGTGTTCATCTTCATGTTCCTCCTTATCTGTCCCACCATTTTTTGACAGTTGATCTACTACATCTTGAGCCATAAAACCAATGACCTCATTATCCGTGCAGAAACTGTTGCAATGATACGGCTTTATTGCTGCTGGGATCTCTTCACACACTCTAACTGGGAATAGGCTTCCATTACATTCAACATGGATCACTGTATTAACGAATTCCATCCTGGAAGTGATTACTCGTACATTCCCCCACTGAAGAGAATTCTGGCTAGTAGTATCATTATCAAATTGGACAACTTCACCCCACAGCTTGCCAATGTCTCTAAATGTATTGACACTCCACAAATTAAATGGTACACCTACACAGATGAGCCACACACACATTTCTTGTTCAACATACTTGCCTTTCTCCCAATCTGTAATAGACTCACACCATTCTAGCATCCACTCTTCTAGCTTGGATCTAGCCTCCCTTTTATGTTCTTGGGACTTGAAAGTTAGCACTGCTACCCTTCCTCCTCCTTCTCTGACTCTTACTTCCTCCATACCTCTTTTACCGACCTCATTTTTAAACTCATCAAAGGAGAGGAATGATTTCAACTTCACTATTACACTGTCATAGAGTCACCCATTGCCAGCTTCAACTGCCTTTACAACCGACTTCATCTTCTCATTACTGCCACCACTCTGGACTACTTCTGCAAAAGATCTTCGACCTATACTATCCATCCTTCTTTGCCCAAAACTCCTTTGTGGGCACTGCATCATCGGACCGTCTCCTCTGTTTTTCATTGCCTGCTGCTTAAACTCTCCTTTTTTGAACTATACTTTCTTTACTTTTAGAGCCTTATTATCGCACCATAAGCCATTAGCCTTCATCACCGCCATTTTAGCAGCCACCTTGCAGTCATATCTCACAAAACCAAACCTCGATCCCGTCGCTTTTCGTCTTTTTGACGGGATGAAGGCATCCTTAACTACACCAAACTTATTAAACAGAGTAAACAAACACTTTGGAGTCATTGAGTGTGGGATCTCATCCACAAAGATAGTAAACACGCCATAATCCACTGATCTACTATTTTGGTTAGCCACACGTCGTCTTCTTAGCACCGGATTCCATCCTCCAACCTCCATAGCACCTTTTTTTTCCTCCTCCTTTTACTTAAATGTACTATTATTTGGCTCGTAATCTCAAACAGTTCAACCCTTGTAGGTTCGGCAAAATCTCTTTCTGTTGATAAGAAGAAGCCACTTGTGGTTTGCTTTGGGGAAATGTTAATTGATTTTGTGCCAAGTGTTGCCAATAATGTCAAACTTTGATGTGTTATCTTCATTTTTATTTAACTTTTTTGTAAAGGAAATTGAATGAATGGCATTTGAACCATTAAAATAATATTGTCAAATTAAAATATTATAAGTTATAACATTGTAGTATGCCAAAATTTGGCATTATCATTTTGTTACACCAAGCATTGGAGATGCTTTAATACCTAAGAAATGGAAAGACTATAAGTGAGTCATTTGTACAATGATATTGAACCAATACAATAAATTATGAAATTTGATAGACATAATTATTATAAGAATTTTTTTGTTCACAAATGGAATTTTTTAAATTCGGTCAAAAATTTCCAAACCGTGTAAAGTGTTGTTCAAATATTTGGTACTAAATGACTGCAAAAATTTATGAAAATTGACAGAGATGCTCAATGATATAAATGAAATTTTTCATGAGAGGAATTCACAAAAATTTATTTACAATTGCCAAAATTTATGTTGTATTTTTTAAATTATTGTGCAAAATTTTTTGCATCAAATGCAGGCGGATCACTCTGAAATTAACATTCACAATTATTAGCTGTGAAGTCGGACTTAATAAAATTGATTTTTGGATTTTGGATTAAAAAAATTACAAATTAAAATATACAAAAAGATGAACATACTTACAAAGAATATGCTTCAAATTTTACTCTCAAGTAACTTCCAAGAATCTTCCATATGTTAATAGTGACTTTCAAAACAAAAAAAATAAATAAATAAATAAATTGTAGCTGATCCAAAAAAATAAAAAAAAACGTTCAAAGAGGCTAGTACTTTACTAAGTGGTTTGACTTTGGATGAATATTAATGTTTAAAAAGGGAGGTCCCCATGTAATTATTTGAGAACATTGAAGAGTCAACCCTTCAAACATAAAACAAGTTTCTAAATGATTTAAATTGGGAAGGGTTATACAAACTAAAAAACTTATACAAAATGGTGTAGCTGATTTAATTAATTTTTATTATTTTAAAAGGCCCTGTAGTTGTGAAAAAGACTACGAAAATAATGAATCTTTCTAGATAAATTAATTCCAGAAACACCCAGAAACTTATACAACAATCTGATATAAAATTTTAAATAGAATTGTTTCGACAAACTTAGATACATGAAAAGAGTGGTTACCAGGTAATGTTGTGGGTACATGGTAGGTGTGTGTGGCGGCAGCATTGGACCTGCATAATTAACCAAGCTTACTGCTTACCCTCTTTTTGAGAGATTAATTAATGTACTCTAATGGGTAGGTTTTATTCTAACTACATTCATTGGCGTTTTAATTTTTAAATTAAATACATTTGCACGCTTACAGATAGATACATATGCACGCTTACTTAGTCTTTTTCTTTTCTTTTCTTTTCTTTTTTTCTTTCTAATGTATGTTTTTGTTACGGGACTTCTAAGAACACATCTTAAGGAATGCACAATTCGTTTACGTTTGTTAACATTTATCCTCAAAACTCTCATTAATAAGACCCTTCATTATTCAAGTTATGAATTGAGTCCCTAACACCATAATGATCTCCAATTTTTTTATTTTTTATTTTTATTTTGGACAATGACACGATTCAATTTTATTTTTTATTTTTTTCTTGGCTCTCAAGTGTTTTGAAAATAATGAAAGATTTTTTTTTTTTAAAAAAAGTTAAAATTTCATGAAAAATATTTTTAAATTGATGTAAAGTACATAGTGTTTCTCTTCTTCTTCTTCTTCTTTGTGACTCCATGAAAAAATATATATGTAAAAATAGGATAAATTTGGTGTCAGTGTAAACTTTTTGTTTATCATTTGATATCAATTTAACTCTTTTGTTTATTACTTTGGAGCCAATTTAATAAATAAAAAAAATTACAAATTGCGGTTTAGTTTTTTTTTTTTTGATCGGCTAAACAAAATCTTTATTGATGAAACATACAAAGTATGAAATATTACATCAATAAAGAGGAGCTTGGAACTAAGAAGAAGCTCCAAGCAGTTTAGTTTATTGAAATTGAGAATAATTGAATTGAGTTGAAATCAAATATTTATTTTATGAAAATATTAATTCACTAGAGGATTGCTTAATGTAATTCAATGTTGGACAGAATCCCTAATGGGTAGGCTACTTCGTCAGTGTATTTGTTCTCACATGCTCAACTTAAGTTCAATTTTTATCAATATTTGTTCAAATCATATGATTAGAGAGTATCGTTTGATTCTCGAATTTATGTTCTTGGATAAGCCTAAACGGCCCAACCAAACATGATTTTTAGTTATAAAAATAAATTTTTTTTTTTAAATGTTGGATTAAAATTTGTGAAGTGGCTAGAAGATGCTTTGGGGGACATAATCTACAAAGAAAATAATCAAAATTTAGGAAGAGTAGAGAAGATGGTAACAAAGTCAAGAGAGAGAATTGCAAAAATTGCAGAGGCTTAAAAGTCAAAGTGGTAGGTCCAGACTCCCTACGGGATTTCCGGCAACGCTTCAACGGTGTTCTGTCGACATTTGGACGTGTAGATTTGAACTGTAGGAGTTTTGAGAATTTTTTTCTCTAATTTTGGCATAGGTTTTTGATTTTTCGATACCCATAATAATTCCTTTCTCTCTCAAACTTTCTCCCATACCATTGTGAGTGTCATTCCTTCTCCGGTGATGACAGTGACAGTAGCAACAGCAACGGAGATGACATTGATGGGACGGTGGGCTTTCAAGCAGATCTTACTTTTAGCGAATTTCTTTTTTTATTGTTGGTTTTTTGCTTTGTTATTTAGTTAGAATGGCTTTACTCTTGCTGTTTTATTAATACAATATTTCTAATATTCTTCAAAAAATAAAAATAAAAAAGTCAAGGAGAGTGATGAGAAAAGAGCATATTCTTTGCGTAACAAATCTAATGGTATGGTTGATTCATCTAGGTTTTTTTTTTTTTAATAATTTATAATGTATTTATTGTTTTAATGCATCCAGAAAAGAGTTGACGTGGTAGTAGTATTGGTTTTAGTGGGACAAGTAAAAAAGCATGCTTCTTTCTTCCTCTTATCTTATTTCACTTTCACCATCATCACTGGGTAAATATAATAGAAGGTTTGCTTAGCTTTTTATTATATATATATTTATAATGGAGAATCAATCCTAGATAAGGAACTCTTTCGTTCCATTCCAAGTGTATAAAAGCAAGATACATGCTATTAGATATAACACATCAAGACTCAAACTTAAGGTTTCTAAGGTCTCATTTGGTAAATGACTTTTTTAGTTATAAAATCAAAAAGTTATTAAAAAAATTAAAAATTAACAATTCATATTAAAAAGTTAAAAATTCTCTTTTCTCTCCACTTTTTGTACATCTTTTCGTAAAAAACTAAAATAGTCATTCCAAACATACTAGTTTTTTTTAACTCATATTTTAATCAAATAGCCAAAAAAATATTAAATTAACCTGTTCCCAAACGAGGCCTTAGACAAAGTTTAAATATTCGAGTTGAACCTCGCAAATATAAAATTTGCTTACCTTAATAAAAAGGGTTAATTACAGTAATAGTTCCTATAGTTTGGGACTTATGTCACTTTGATCCTTGACTTTTCAATTGTGACACATTTGACCATGAATTTTAAATTTTGTTCCAAATAAGGACGATTGAAAATATCATTAGATTTTTCAAGAGTAAAATCGTCAATTTGATAAAATATAATTAATTTGACAAAAATAAATGTCAAAAAAATATTTTTAATTTTTTAAAAATTATTTTTATCCACCAATGATAAAATTATGTAAAATTAATAAAAATCACATGATTAATATTTTTAAATTAATTTTATATGATCATCATCTAAATACATAATAAACATTAATTTGGTAAAAAAAAATATGTATAAATGTCTAAAAAATTTATCAATTTTATATAATTTTATTTTTAGTAGGTAGAAATAATTTTTAAAAATTCAAAAATATTTGTTTGATATTTATTTTTATCAAATTAGTTTATATTTTATCAAATTGACAATTTTACCCTTGAAAAATCTAATGATATCTTCAATTGTCCTTATTTGGAACAAGATTTAAAATTCAAATGTGTCACAATTAAAAAGTTAAGGACCAAAATGATACAAACTCCCAAACTATAGAGACTATTTGTGTAATTTGTCCTAATAAAAACGTATAGGGATAATAATATATATATATATATATATAAGGCAACTTATATATATATCAGCAAGGCAACTATCAAACCAACTATAGTTCTTGCATGAAAAGTCCAATGAAGAGGCTGCTACTAATTAAACCCCATGTGAATTTCATAAATATTAAAAATTAAAAATCACAATAAAGTTAGAAAAAGTGTAAGAATACACATAAATCGGTTACATAATCTTTGATTGATATATTATAGTTATGGCAATTCAAATAGCTATCTCCTTAGACCTAGTCTTAATTGTTATTGAAATTTGAAATTTAATAGAACGCCGACTTTCCTACACTTGTTAAAAAAACTAATTTTATGACGACAAATCTTCTTTTCCGATTCTCTCACGTCCCCTTTTCTCAATTAATTTTAATAATTCTAAATTTTTAATTACAAGCTCAATTCACCTATTTCGGATGTCAATTCACCTAAATACATGTTGTTTGGAAAATCATTTCTCAAACAGGGACGGAGTTAGAGAGGAGCCAGGAGGTCATGTGCCCCCGGGTTTTGGGCTGCTTTTTTTTTTAAATTAATCTTACTATGAAAATATATAATTTATTAAATTGTTAGTTATATTTGACATATGAGGTTCACTTTTTATGTGTTTCTTTATTATTGGTTAATGATATCACATGTCAATGATAACGTGGTATTATCATTATATTGAATTTTTACTCAAATTTTGTATAATTAGCATTATATAATTTAATTTAAGAATCATAACTTTTTTTGTATTGACCATGATACATTAGTTACAAATAATATTATTTTTTTGATCTTTCTTAAAGTCAATCATAAAAATTTATGTGAAATATTTTTGTAAAAAATTTCAATATTATAATTAATAAGTGCCCCCTCTGATTTAATTTTCTGGCTCCGCCACTATTCTCAAATGTAAGCATTTTTTAACTTATTTCTAAACCCTAATTATTTGAAATTGTGTTTTACTCCTTGTCTCAATTAATTTTAATAATTCTAAATTTTTAGTTACAAGCTCAATTCACCTAAATACATGTTGTTTGGAAAATCATTTCTCAAACAGGGACGGAGTTAGAGAGGAGCCAGGAGGTCATGTGCCCCCGGGTTTTGGGCTGCTTTTTTTTTTAAATTAATCTTATTATAAAGATATATAATTTATTGAATTGTTAGTTACATTTGACATATAAGGTTCACCCTCCATGTGTTTCTTTATTATTGGTTAATGATATCATCACATGTCAATAATAACGTGGTATTATCATTATATTGAATTTTTACTCAAATTTTGTATAATTAGCATTATATAATTTAATTTAAGAATCATAACTTTTTTTGTATTGACCATGATACATTAGTTACAAATAATATTATTTTTTTGATCTTTCTTAAAGTCAATCATAAAAATTTATGTGAAATATTTTTGTAAAAAATTTCAATATTATAATTAATAAGTGCCCCTTCTGATTTAATTTTTTGGCTCCGTCATTGTTCTCAAATGTAAGCATTCTTTAACTTATTTCTAAACCCTAGTTATTTGGAATTGTGTTTTACTCCTTGTCTCAATTAATTTTAATAATTCTAAGTTTTTGGTTACAGGCTCAATTCACCTACTTCAGATGAGTTATTTACTAAATGCATGTTGTTTGAAAAATCATTTCTCAAATGTAAGCATTTTTTAACTTATTTCTAAACCCTAATTATTTGAAATTGTGTTTTACACACGATACTTCAATATTTAATCTCTACTTTAAATATATATATATATATATATATATTAGTCATTTGTCTTTAATCTTACTCAAGTTAGCTTTCACTCAAAGAGTTTCCCCATCTTTTCATGTGGTATCAGTTAAGGCTAAGACATCTTTCTATTCATATTAATTCCAAAGATACAGCTTAATTAATTGTTGGAATCAGATGGCTGAGATCATTTGTTTCTGCTCATTTTAATTAATTATGCATGATTTTTTAATTGTTCCCTTGATCAGACTATTCAGTGATAAGTCTCAACCCAAAAAAAAAATTTATGTGAAAGTACCTCAAGTCAATGTTTTTAAAATCTATTGGCCGGTTTATCCAATTGACTCTAAACCATGTTAAAAACTTTTCCCTGGTTCACTCTAAACCTTTACTTCATACTTAACTAAATTATCTCTAAAGAGTTTATGTACAAAAGGTACAAGTAACTTGAACCATATCATTAATAGTGATTTCTCCTAGAAAACTGTTATATGTCACAATATAATTTAATTTTTATAATTATCTAGAAAGATAATCATGAATATTTACGTAGACAGATAACAATATAAAACAGTGACAAAAAAATCAAGGAAAAATTATACAAATAGTTCATGTACTTTACACGATATATTAATTTGGTCCATGTAATTTCAATTTGCTCGATTTTGCCTCTTAATTTAATGAATTGTGTCATTTTAGTCCAATAAGTAACGGTTGTTAAGTTAATTTAACGAAAAGTCAAATAATGTGTCAATATAGTCCCTGTATTTTTCACAATGTGTCAATTTAGTCCCTGTCAAAATCGAGAAAATTGAAATTATAGGGACTAAATTGACACATTGTGTAAAGTACAGGGATCAAATTGACACATTATTTGACCTTCCGTTAAATTAATTTAACAACCGTTATTTATTGGACTAAAATGACACAATTCATATTAAGGGGCAAAATCGAGCAAATTAAAAATACAGAGACCAAATTAACACATCATGTAAAGTATAGAGACTATTTGCATAATTTACCCAAAAATCAATATATACATTTCTCTTGCTCATAATCAAACGTGCTTTAAATTAGGACCCTTTCTTAATGTGAAAGCTCTAAGAAAAGAAACTACAGTACTCTTAAAGCTCTCAAAGTGTAACTTTTTTTTCCTTTATTGTATAGCATCACAGAATATCATGCTTCAACAGTATTTTCATATAGTTTTTTCCATAAAAGGTACCTTCACTTACTCAACAATGCTAGGTAGTCCAAATTTTCTTTGCTCGAGTGGCTCGAATGTCTCAAAATGACGTTATTTTTGGTGTAAAACAACGTTGTTTTGATACATTTAAACCATTTGAGCCACATAAATTCGAGCCGAAAGTATTTTTCTTACTCTTTGCTTTTCTCTTTGCTCCATCTTCTCAGTACCCAAACACCAAACAAACAAGTATATGAAAGAAAGGACAGTATGGAAATGGATCAAGGAGTAAAAAAGGGTAAAAACAAAAAGAAATAGAGCTATAGATATCAATAAATTGAAACAAAACCAATGAGTATGATTCCAACCAGAGGGATACTGGTGGAGATTGGATTCTATTATTTTTTCTCCGCAGTGAATTGTATAGTTTTTATCACAACAAGACATGTTTATCAGGATCATCAAGTATTCTAATAGAGACTTGGATTCTGTGTCATTCTTTCTATACAATAATCTTATTGTATTTTTTATCACAGTAAGTCATATTAGCAAATGACATAATCTAACGGTCTAAGTTTAAAATTAAAATAAAATTTTTTTTTTTTTTTTTTAAATTTAAACTATACATCTCAAACCGACATTATTTTTATTCAATTTTAAACTAGGACCATAGTAAAATCACCAGGGGAAAAAGAATAGTAAAGTAACTTGATCCAACTAGTAGTAGTAGTGGTATACTTTAGTCGTGGTAGTCATGTGTAGGATAACCACTTGTGGAAGTTGTAACTGACGTATACACAAAAGAAAATGAAAGATACATAAGATGGGGCCGCCACTCCCTTTCTTTGAATGACAAAGACTTTATGCCAAATTCCAACCTCATATACATGCTTAAGTTCACACTCCACACTACTCATCTCCTCTTCTTGTTACACACTTGCACACTCACACTTGCCTCGTGAGTTAACTCTCTTAATCAAACATTAAAAATTACCCATTCCTAACCCATTGCAACTTCTAGACATGCAAATGCACACATGCGTCAAGTGCATGTCAATGTGGATTCTACTTTTACGTTGTGTTTGGTTGAGGAAAATAAGCGAAATATAGGTATGTTTTATTCACATTTCACCTATCTTTTCCATTTCTCTTTCCAAATCCCTATTCAAATTCCTCAACAAAAACACAGCATTAGGTTTTCATGTATGCTAGTTAGTTAGGGTAAATATGAGGTTTGAGAAATTATCATGTGACCCTGAAATACCACGTTAGTGGTGTGCCTACAGTGCAGAATAGTCAACAAAATAAGTCACTATATCACTACGTTAGTGATGTGCCCAACCACCAATAGTGGTGTATTCAAGAAGTCAAGAACTAAAACCTCAGCCCCAAAACAAAAATCCCAAAACCCTAAAATTCGAATAATTCAATCTCAATGGGATCTAGCTTCAACAGGTCCAACGACAGTACAAAATTCGTGGTTTAAGTTTTACACTCAAGATCAAAGGTTGGTTTAATAAAATATTCTCTTATCAAGTATGATGCCTAAATTCAAGTCTTATTTGTTGCTTGATGTAACTCATTACTAATCAATATAACTGATTTTTATTTATTTATTTATTTATTTATTTGGGTCTCAATCTAATGGTTAGGTACCCAAAAATCACATTTTGTGTACCATAGAAAAAAGCTTCAACTCCATCTTCAAGAACAAAAAATATATATATGATAATAGCTGTGAAAAATAATCTTGGACATCCAAAATATTGAGAAATGGAAATGTGCATTGTATCAACAAAAAACTTTGCACCCGAAAAGAAATATATACATATATATATATATATGCAAAAATACTGCATAGTTCACAGATTTCTCAACTAGGCTTCTCTCTGCTACACCATGCACTACTCACTGTGACTTGGAAAAGAAGTTCAATGAAAGCATTGACATTTATCTTCCCTGCCAAGTAGATTTTGACAATAAATATTGGAAGTACAGGAGAAATATCATATCCAAGCAGATGGTGTACACAAAGAATCCAACTCTAATGCATTCAACATGAAGTTATACAACATTCACAATATGTCAATACAAATATCATGTTTATTGGATAGGGGATAAACAAAAACATGGTCAAGTTCTGCAAGAATTTACCACTAACGATCGTCGTCGCACAATCCCAGAGTACACCCACAGCTTTGAATAGCATTGACCTATATATGAAATGTGCAAAGGCTGCAACGCATAGTGCACGGTAGATTGATTGCAAACGAGGATCTGTACTTATACTGGAGTCAAACCAACCACGCCTGCAAATACAGGTTCACCATAAGGACTTAGAAGCAAATTTAAACTTAACTAGGAAATCTCAAAAATTAAACCTATCGATGCAGGTAAGGCATAGATATTGCAGCAAAGATAACATTTAGAATTATGATGAGGGGACTGAAGGATACTTGATTAGTTGGGGTTGCTTTCTCTCACAAACAATAAATAAATAATGGACTTCTTGCCTTGGAGAACATTGCTTCAAAGAATATTTGCATTTTTTCACTATGTCGAACATTGAATTGTTAGGCAAGTGATTGTGGAGATTTCTCGTTAAGCATGAGTCTTTATGGCATGTTGACAATAAGAGTAAGTATGGGATTCAAGCCAATGGATGCGATTATCATATGGCCATTCAGGGGAATTCTCAACCTTTGTGGAAATCCATATTACATGGTAATACATTTGGTTTAAGTTGTTCACACGCCAAGAGTGCCATTAGCAACTAAAGATTCTTGTCACTAAACTAATATAAAGCAGTATATCCCACATTTCCCCAGATTTTCCCCATTTTCATATTCTCAAAAATTGCCAAATGCTATAAAAATAAAAATAAAAATAAAAACTGGTGGGTTAAAATCCACACATGCAAATCTTTATGCCACTAGCTACTCGAGCGTTGAAAGTCAAAACATTCTTCCCCAAAACTTTCTGAAACTATGTCCATATGTCATACAATGTCAACCAAATAAAATGCCACTACCATTGGATAATAACGGATGAAAGATATATCCTAGGACTTCGAAAAACTTGCAATCATATAACAATCTTTCTTACTCTAGATCCAGTCAATCAATCCAGCTCATCAAAAGAACATAAATCCATGATAATGCAACGCATACAAATAATGACCATCTTGTCATTGTAGTCCTACTCTCTGTTATCGGAATTTTACGAATCGCGATTCAATTCACGATTCGATTCACAATTTTTGCAAAAATCGATAGAATCTATGGGTGAATCTATTTTAGAAGTGAATCTCTAGTAAATCGCACGATTCACAATTGATTCACGATTCGATTTACTTTTTACGATTCCTGCAATTTTTGAAATTATTGTGTCCAATATATTTTCGACTCTTTTTTTCTCCATCTTTTTAGTGAAAATGACAGAATATAACTTCTAATAGTATTTTAATACCAAAATAACCAACATATATATATGATTTGTTGTTATTTTAGTGATCATGGAGTTTTTAATAGGATTCAATCAGATTCAATCACACCCAACATATTTTTAACCTTTCTTCTCATTTGTTTTTTCCTTTTAAAAAATCATAATATATCTTCTAAAGACGTTTAAGATTAAAGTTACACTATAAATTATCTATTGCTATTTTATTAAATTGAATATAATTGAATATTACATGTGTGAGGTGAGTTATACTTTTTAAATTGTTTTAGGCTTTAAAATAAAAGATTCTAAATAATTTTTCTTTTTATTTGCTCACTGTTACTTAGAAAAGTATATATGTTTATTGTCCAAATATCAATATTGTTATTAATTATTATTACTTTGGAAATTGATAGTTTGTCTATTTGGTTATTATCTTTATTAAGAATGGTTAATAAGAAATATCTAAAAAAGAAAAAATATAAGATGGTGATTTTACATAGGAACCTTTGTTAACTTCTTACCTATTAAACTATGTGATTATTATTCAAAATAACATTTTCATTGATTTAAGTCTAAATATTTCATATTTATGAGATATATTTAACATCTAAATGTGTAGATATATATTTTTAAGTAATTTAGAAAAAGTGACCGAATCTTTACAATTCATGATTCGATTCAATTCGATTTGTGATTCGGTACAAGGCCATTTCGATTTACGATACGAATCCCAATTTGACAACTATGGCCCTACTCATAAAATCCTCTAGATAACTGCTATACTATAAGCTTATTCTTTGCCAATTATGTAAGTCAGTTGTGTCTCCAATAGTTTTTCAGCGCTAGTCTTGATTACCAAGTTATCAGTTTTTCCTTTCTTTTTCCATTTTTTTTTCATTTCCATTTCAACAGATGACAAATTAAACCCTCAACCCCTCTACCTTAAATGTCATACCAGCACTTTTCTCACCATGCTACAATGGCTCTGGTACAATCCATTGGTTTACTTACAGCCAGGATACTTAAAACAAAATAAATAGAAAAGGTGATTACTCTCGAAGCGGGCCAACACAAGAAACAACAAAGAAACAAACTTGGGACACAATGAAGTTAGTATAATTGCATACCACATGCCAACCGTCCACCTGCATTGCCGGTGGTAAGGCTAAGTTCCTGACCACCTACAAATGGATAATTTAAAGAGATTTAGAATGTACGAATACCAATAATAATGTACAGATGAAGAAAACATTTTTTTATGCATTTTCATAAATCTGAACTTTTCTGGCCAACAAAAAGAAGTTCAATGACCACAACAGATGAAAATTGCAACTGAATTACAAACTAATAAACATGAACTGTTACCCTTTCCAAGATCATCCTCGAGCTCATGAACCACTAAAGCCCTGCCAATGACTGCATTAGGTCCACTAAGTGGTATCTGCACATCTCAGCCAACGAAATTTAGTATCGATGGTCAAGTAGCCAAATCCAAAAGAAATACTATTAAATGCGTAAACACAAAATCACACACAACACAAGCCATACTTGGCCATCCACAATTTTTGCCTCTGCCACCCCTAAATTATACAAAGCAACAAAAAAATTTAAGAAATGTCATGTCACCAAATGATTCAAACAATTTTCAAGGAGTTATTGAAACTGTAATTACCATCGGCGTTAGCAATTATGTTTCCCAGGTCACCCGCATGACGGATTTCATCCTTTGGAGCACCATGTGTCTTTTTATAAGGATTAAAATGTGCTCCTATTACATATAAAAACAAAATCACAATAATACCTAAACAACAATAGAATTAAATTATTGTTAATCAAAAAACAGTAACAACCAACACTTCAACTGGTTCAAGCTTCAAAGATGATCTTAACCTGTTGATATACACCCATTTGTTGTATCTCCATACTCGTGCTACACAACATGAAAAGAAGAAATGCAAATCGGTTTCACAGAGCTTTCATGACAATTAAAACTGTATTAAACTATGTTGGAAATAAAATGCTATACAACTCAAAAATTTTGGAAGAGAAAATCTATTCACTCATTTTCCAAATAGCTAAATTACAAAGCCATATATATAAAGTTTAAAAAATAAATCTTCACATTCTAATATTAAGACTATTCATCACAACGTTAAGACTTATTCTCTTATATAACCACAAAATCATTAACATACCTATGAATCCTACTACATTTTCTTAATACTTGCAACAATATCACCCCACTAATCAACATTACATGCACAAACTAAACATAGGAAAAATACAAAACCCAAATTACAAAATATAGGAATACTAAAAAAACCCAAATTAGTAATGAAGAATTTGAAATGATACTACTACTCACTAGATGGAAGCCATGAGGTCCTGGAGCGAGTCCCGTAACGCGAACATTCACAGTGGTTGGGCCTGTGAAAATCAAATACCCAATTTCACAACAACTCAATTGCATTTATAGATAGGAATTAGAGATGTGAAGGGCCTAAAAAGAGAAATGACCACCGTCGTCTTGAGAGAGGGTAACAACGCCTTCGACTTTGGAGTTGCCCTTGAGGACGGCTACGGCTTTCTTGGCGGCGGTGAGGGGCTTTGGGGCGGTGGCGGAGACGGAAATGGATTGGGGGGTGAATTTGAGGAGGGGGAGGGCGTGGAATGAAGAGAAGAGAGATGGGTTGTTGTTGTTGTGAGGGGTTGGGGAAGAGAATAGTGGGTAAAGAAGAGTATGGGATGGAGTAGTTGAGAAGAGGAGTGCATGAGCTGCCATGGCTGCTATTGCTGCTTGCATTGTCTCTGACCGAGGATAATGCGTGAGAGCTGCTCACCACACTTGGCCCGGTTTGTTGGAACTGAGGAAAAATGTGGGAATTAGGGGAAAGAATGTAGTGCATATTTGTGTACCTATGATTTATAATTAAAAAAATATGACATAATATTATATTTTTTGAGTTATAATTTTAAAATAAATAAATAAATTATAATAGATACTATATGAGGCATAGGTATATATTATATATTGTAGAATTCTCCATAAATTAGATATATATATATATATATTAGTGGATGACACACGTATGTAATTCAAATAATAAAGAAATTAATATCATAATATGTATGTTGTCTAAATAGTAAGGCCATGTTTGTTTGGGCGGACTAGATTAGCATTCCCATGACTAATAGTCCTAGGACTACTAATCCGTTGGATTATGTATCCTATCTTAACTAATAGTCAAGTTTAAAATAATTAATCCGTACTTTAATTGTTTAACCAAACATCGGATTAATAATTTTATTGGATTATTAGTCCAATCCCAAGCTCATGTCCACCCAAACAAACATGGCCTAAGAGTGTTCTTAATGAATCTAAGGTCTTGAGTTCAAATCTTACTCTTACCTTTGAATAATATTTTTTTTTATTTTAGGATAAATTTGTCATGTGACAGAAAGAGAAGCCACCATACTATTAGACACAAAGTGATGTACTCATATATATAATAGTATAGAAGATAGGGCTGGACATTTGTCATGTAATAGAAAGAGACGCCACCATATTATTAGGAAAAATGCTTGGGAGCACTAGAAATGGAGCACTAGAGGGACCACTAATGATGTGGCAGTGGGCCCCGCCTACTTTCTATGCCTTTTTTCTTTTTTTTTCTTTTTTTTTTTTACCAATCTCAATGCATTAGAGCTATTAGTGGTGTATTTTTTAGTGGTCTAAATCATTGTTGTATTATTAGACACAAAGTAATGTACTCATATATATAATAGTATAGAAGATAGGGCTGGACGTAGGGTTATTTGACCCGCACAATCCACCCTACTCGACCCGACCGGCACATGTATGGGCAGTTTCGTTAATATAACAGGGTAGGGTGCAGTTTGGAATATAACAAGTTTTTGGGTTGTGGGCAAGTTGCAGGTTTGAACCGCACCCACCACAACCTGCCTGCACTTAGAACATTTAATTTCATTTTTTTTTTTTAACCTAGACCGTTCGCCTATGATCTATCCTAAATATTTTTGTTTTGACCAAACAAATCAAACCATAATGCATTAGGAAACAATTTTCATAAGCTTTTATCTAAAACATGAATCAGCAAAAATGCTGAGAACCATAATTGATGAAGAGATGCAATATTTTCTTCTTCTTCTTTCTTTCTTTTTTTTTTTTTCATTTTTTCTCTTGGATATATATGTATATATATACATAAGTTTTTTTTTTAGAATATATATATATATATATAAGTTATCTTGGAAAAGAATGATGCCTTAGGCTTGTCAATGAATCAGGTAACAATTTTATGAATCATATAAATTTTGTGTAATATTAAAAAAATGTAGTGTGTTAGTATTTATTTATAACAAAAAAATTTTGGATTGAGTTTCTGTATTGTAGGAATTTTTGGCATCCCCTATAAAATTGTCCATTCATTCGTTTTGAGTGTATCATTGAGAGAACCATACCTGAAATCCCAATCCCGAACTTTTTTTTGTTTGATCTGCATTATGAGTACTGCTTAGCCTAACATTTGCTTCTGTCATTGAACAGAACCGTGATGCATGGAATTGGAATTTTATAATTTTATAAGTTTGAATGATTTGTTTGTGTTAGGAATTGATTTTGTTGTGTTTTTAATTTTATAAGTTTTAATTCATTAATTATTAATGTTGGAGTATTTTAGAAAATTGAGAAAAAATGGCATCCGCGAACATCCACATAAACCGCAAACAGCACTGCGGGCAGTTGCGGGTTGACTTTTTTCCAAACCGCATAGATGTGGGCGGGTCAAAACCGAACTGCAAATCGCACAAATCTAATCCACGACCACCCCTAATAGAAGATATATAAAGGGAAAAACTATAGTACACACTTTTCAAAATGTGTGCATGATATGTACTTTATAATTAAAAAAACGACAATGCTAGGTAGCTCAAATTTTTGTGGCTCAAATGGCTCAAATCTGTCAAAACGACGTCGTTTTGACAGATTTTGAGTGTAAAACGACGTCGTTTTGACAGATTTGAGTCATTTGAGCCACAAAAATTTGAGCTACCAAACATTTTCCTTAAAAAAATGACATAGTTTTAATTTTTTAAGTCATAACTGAAAAAAAGAAAAAAAAAATATCATAACTAAAGATAACATGAGTCATAACTAAAAAAACTCATAATTTATAACTAAAATAATGTCATAACTAAAGAAAAAAAAATGTTATAATTAGGGTTGCATATGATACACTCTTTTTAAATGGGTGTATATTAGAATTTTCCATATAGAAAAACAAAAACAAAACAAGAAATTTATTTATAAATCCCATTTAGAGGACCTATAACTCAGTAAGTTCACAAAAAATTTTGTGTTCCATCTAGTCCCGTATATTTCAACTTATATGCCAATAGGTCCTTTTTCCTATATTAGAAATATTATGTGAACTATTTTACCTTTATAAACATTTATTATAATATATATTACCATATATCTAGGAGAAAGAAAATCATTTATGATATATATAAAATACTCTAGATAAATATAAAAGATTATTATTTTTAATATTTTCTTCATTCACTATTATTTTACTATAAGGTCATGGAAGAATATTTAGAAGAGAGGTTAGTTGTACATATAGACTGATGATAGAGATGATGATAGACTCACAAAGATGATGGTAAATCAGCGATGAACAATCATTTTTTTTTTTTCCCCCATTGTTATACATAAACCATAGTCACCGATATTGTGTAGTTTATTCACCGATATTATGCTAGAGTTGATTATATACAGATTTTTCTAAAAATGTACATTTATATATATGAACTATTTGATAATTTTTTGTATATTATTTGATGATTTGTTATATATTGTTTGTTTTATGCTCGTTGCAATCATTTTTATTGCCATTAAATAATCGAAATAATTGATTTTCATTTTTTTATTTTTATTTCGTGTTTTCACATTTTAGTGTGAATGTTCACATTAGTGTGAGTATAATTTTTTTTTTAAAGCTAGCTATATATTAATTGTAAATTGTGAACATTCACATTATATTTGTAACAACCCAGATTTTTAATTATTCTATAGAATTTATACTAATATTATTTAATCACAGTTCGAAAAATATATAATTTATTATATCTTATTATGCGTAATTTTGCAAAATAATATAATTATTTAAAAGTTTAAGGGTCAAAATATAAATAATAATAATATAGATAATATAAATAATAATAATAATAATAATAGGTGTGGTACTAAAATAAATAAATAATTTTTTTGTTAATATATGATAAAGTGTCATTTAATTAGGAATTATTTTATTTATATAATTATATTAAAATGTTGGGTCAAATGATAATTATCTTAAATATCTATAAAAATAAAAATAAATTTATATAATTATGAATTAAAACTGAGCGAAAGTGATGTCTGAGCCACGTGGACGCCGCGTACTCGTCTCTCCTCCCTATAAAAGGAGGAGACGTTCACGGGAGAGGAGAGGAAAGAAAGGATGAAAAGAAAAGAAAGAACAAAAGAAAGAGAGAAAGGAAAGGAAAGAAAGAGAGGAAAGAAAGGAAATATAATGGAAGTTGAAAAGGTTTTTGATAGTGAAAAGAAGGAGTAAGGTATTAAAGTTAAAGTGAGTTATATTATACCTTGAATTATCAAAATGTATTTTACGTATGTTTTAACTTACCAAAATCTGTTTTATACAAGTTATGTTTTTAATAAAAGTTATGTTTTATAAAAGTTTCAGTTACGTGGTTTATCTTCTCAACCCTATTCCTTAAAATGAAACCTATGGATATGTCTGTTTATATTTTAAAGAATCTTTGGCTATGACCTTATAAACAATTATGTTTTGTAAGTACCACCACGGGAGTCCCACGCCTTGGGGGACTTAAATAACTATTGGCCTCTGTTTGACCACCTTGTGGTCCTCTGTTTGTCATAGATCCATTGACCTCTGTTTTGTGCGGAGCAAAGTGCTACACTGTTGTGGGAGCCACCTCTAGAATCCGTACGAGTCACCTCTTGAATCCGTATCTCTGTTTTGTGCGGAGCAAAGTGCTGTGCGAAGCTAAGTTCTACACTATTGTGGGAGCCACCTCTAGAATCCATACGAGCCCCTCTTGAATCCATACCTCTGTTCTGACTGTCACTTCTGTGACCTTTCTTCTATTCTGTTCTATACCGTGGTTATGACTATTTACTTACATAATCTATGCATTTCAATTCTGTTATTCAAATGATTTCTGCTACTCAAAGGATTTATTTATATAAATGTTTTGGCCTAACTAATTATCCATGGTTATTTCGTGCCCTTATACTCTTAGTATAATATTTCTCACTCTGCCATGTACTTATAGTTTTTTACCAATTTTCAGGAAACATGCAATTCAGAAATAGCTTCTGGAAAGTCTTAAACGCAAGGCTGCGGAATAGACACACACAACACTTTTATAATATTTTTATATATAAATATCAGCCTTTTGGGTCAATAACTTTTGTAATAAAAATAGAAACTCTAATGATTATTTTGGTACCCTTACTTCAATATTACTTCCGCCCACGTTATTTGATTTATTTATGAATTGGCCGTAAGTAACTTCAGTTACTGGCCATCACGATACTTAACCCTTGGGTGCGGGGAGCGGGTCGTGACAAGTGGTATCAGAGCAATGGTCTTTTTAAGAAAAAAAAAAATCATCATTGGAGCATAGGACACACGCACATTTAAGAAGTGGGATAACGGGTAATTAATACAGAATTATTACATTTTGTTCGTCGATTTAATTATATTATAATTTTATATGATTACATATATAATAATTTTTTTTTAGTATGCCTAATTTGTGAAGGATATTAGATATAATTTATATTTGTTCTAATAAAAGAAGAACAAGAAAAGAAGAATGTCGGGCTCAAGCACTCACCAAAATTATAATATAATTAAATACATATAATTTTCAGTATACAAAAAAAAAATTATTTCGACTTTTTAAAAGTGGGTTCAAATTATAAAGATACTAATTTTAAAATTATTTTCTATCAATGAAAAGTTCATCTCCTGTATATGATTCTGTCATTGTATTCTCATTTTATTTTATTTTTTATTTATTTTTATCGTAAACAAAACGAGTGAAAAGTTTTTAAAGTCGTTCTTTATTTCTCATTTTGGCCCAAACCAATTTTTGACAACTAGATAGTGAGTTATTTTTCGTAAAGTTTTTTTTTCGAAATACTATTTTCTATCAAATTAATCATCTAACATATATTTATCAGAGTGTGCAGCGGATAGCTTATGCATATGACAAATTTCGAGGACGAAATTTTAAAAGGAGGGAAGATTGTAACAACCCAAAATTTTAATTATTCTATAGAATTTATACTAATATTATTTAATCATAGTTCGAAAAATATATAATTTATTACATCTTATTATGCGTTATTTTATAAAATAATATAATTATTTAAAAGTTTAGGGTCAAAATATAAATAATAATAATATAGATAATATAAATAATAATAATAATAATAGGTGTGATATTAAAATAAATAATTAATTTTTCTGTTAGTATATGATAAAGTGTCATTTAATTAGGAATTATTTTATTTATATAATTATATTAAAATATTAGGTTAAATGATAATTATCTTAAATATCTATTAAAGATAAGAATAAACCTATATAATTATGAATTAAATCTGAGCGAAAGCAACGTCTGAGCCACGTGGAGGCCGCGTACTCGTCTCTCCCCCCTATAAAAGGAGGAGACGTTCACTGGAGAGGAGAGGAAAGAAAAGAAAAGAAAGAAGAAAGGAAAGGAAAGGAAAGAAAGAGAGGAAAGACAGGATATATAATGGAAGTTGAAAAGGTTTTTGATAGTGAAAAGAAGGAGTAAGGTATTAAAGTTAAGGTGAGTTATATTATATCTTGAGTTACCAAAATATATTTTATGTATGTTTTAACTTATCAAAATCTATTTTATACAAGTTATATTTTTAATAAAAGTTATGTTTTATAAAAGTTTCAGTTACGTGGTTTATCTTCTGAACCCTATTTCCTTAAAAGGAAACTCATGGATATGTCTGTTTATATTTTAAAGAATATTTGGCTATGACCTTATAAACAATTATGTTTTGTAAGTACCACCACGGGAGTCCCACGCCTTGGGGGACTTAAATAACCATTGGTCTCTGTTTGACCACTATGTGGTCCTCTGTTTGTCCACTTTGTGGTCCTCTGTTTGTCATGGATCCATTGACCTCTGTTTTGTGTGGAGCAAAGTGCTATGCGGAGCTAAGTGCTACACTGTTGTGGGAGCTACCTCTAGAATCCGTACGAGTCACCTCTTGAATCCGTATCTCTGTTTTATGCGGAGCAAAGTGCTGTGTGGAGCTAAGTGCTACACTATTGTGGGAGCCACCTCAAGAATCCGTACGAGCCACCTCTTGAATCCGTACCTCTGTTCTGACTGTCACTTCTGTGACCTCTGTTCTGTTTTGTACCGTGATTATGACTATTTACTTACATAATCTATGTATTTCAGTTCTGCTATTCAAATGATTTCTGCTACTCAAAGGATTTATTTATATGAATGTTTTGGCCTAACTAATTATCCATGGTTATTTCGTGCCCTTATACTCTTGGTATAATATTTCTCACTCTGCCATGTGCTTATAGTTTTTTACCAATAAAAATTGCATTCTCTTCCCTGAGATTTATAATCTCATTACAAATTGTCCCCTAGAATGATGATGTCATGCCCTAAAACTTTTAAATGACCATCTTGCCATCTTTTCTACCATTTTTTTTCCTATCATCATGATTACTTTTTATAACTTTTCATCATTAAATTCTTTCTGAACATATTTTTGTTGAGTGATGATATATAAACATAAATTTTATATAGAATTTTTAAGCACAATGATATAGCTTAATGGTGATCTTTCACTTTAAAACAAAACAATCATAAACATTATTTATATTTACAACAATATCACTATCACAACATTTTTATGATATTTTTTTGTATAAATTTTTGTATATGAATATAATTTTTCATTCTTATTTCTACCATTACACCTAGATTAGATCAATTTAATCTAGATATATTTAAAAAGTATAAAAATTATACAAAAAAACTTTTAAAAAAGTCATCGAATACAACAAAATAAGATAACGTATTGAATTTTTGTATTTTATGTATTTTTTTGGTATTTGGTGAATTTAAAAAAATCACAAAATATTATATTTCTTTAGTATATCTAGATTAGGTGTATCTAAAAAATAAAAATAAAAATTTGCTTCCAATATTAAAAAGATATTCAGTAAAAATAAAAAAAAATGAAAAAAAAAATACTCAATTTTTTGTGTGAGTTAAACCAAATAAGATAATTGTTATTTCTCTTAAAATAACATGAACAAAATATCAATATTGTTTTATTATTTTATATGTATAAAGGCCAAGAAATAAATATGTCATTTTAATCTAATAAAAGAATAAGTGTAATTTTTCAAACATGAAAAATGAATCTATATTAAATAAAACCTTCAGAGAGCATCAATGTAATTTATCTTAAATCTCACGATACATACTTTAAATCTCTTAAAAAAATAAAATAAAAATATCAGTATTATTCACTATATGTTTGTTAGTTGAATAATCATTTTTGTTACTATTGAACCATCAAAATAGTCGATTTTCACTTTTTCTAATTTTATTTATGTTTTCACATTGTTAAGGCTCAAACTCTATACAAAAAAATTGCAATTTTTCCTAATAATAATTTATATTTTTTATGCCAAAAAAAAAAAAAAAGTCTTTTGAAGCAGAAATAAAGCAAAAATAAAACACAAAAAATAAAATATATCACAAAATGGCTTTCTTTCTTCTTTTTTTTTTTAACAACTTGATTTATGAAAAAAAAATTGAAGAAATTGTTTGATAAAAACAAGTATAAAAAATTATATTTTTGAAATTTTAAAATTTTATTTCTACTCCAAAAATAAATAAAATTCCTGAAATTTTTGTTTTCCATTTTACACTAAATTAGTTTTCAAATAATACAAAATTTGAAAATCCATATATAAAATTTTGATTTTTATCATTTGCAGTTGATGCCAAATCAATAATCAGTTGTGAACCAAACTATTCTACTTGATTAGCTAATGGTTGCTATTAGTGTCAAAAACACGTTGTAGTAAATAATGAGATTTTTGGTTATGAGAAATGTGCTTCAAATCTATACTATTATATTAAGTGAAAGCTTGACTTGGCGTTCAAATTTTTGTTTACTTCTCCTTATACTATGTGTTTCTTATTTTTCTATTTAAAACCAAAAAAAAAAATTATTTAGATGAGGAAAGTCAAACTCAAACTTTGGACCCTCAATCTATTAAAGAAAACTCTTACCATTTGAGTAACATACAATAAATAAGAGAAAAAATACACACAATATATAATAAATATTTTATTTTTATTCTTATTTATTTAAATTGCGCACATCGCATCAACAGCTAGTTATGAGAAAAATAATCATGGTTAAGAGATAAAATAGTATTAGTTATACCCGAAGTGATATATTACCAAGCAAATTAATGATCGTTATACATTCTCAATTGAGAAGTCACAAGACAATTATTGAAGGTAAAATTTGATATATATATTTTTTGGTTAAAAGGTGCTGCAAAAAAAATTAAATAAGTATAGTTTCTCTAGCATCCATTGTCAATTAAAATTAATATGATAAGGTGCAATATTAAAAAGTTGGATTCGTAATGCCATGTAACCATGTTGTTCATGAGGTTGGTTATTTACTCCATAACAGAGGGTCTTTGTTACTTGTATATTCTTTCTTAATATAATTTTTTTTTTGATTATTTGTTGATGATAGACTTTTTGTCTGATTATAGTTATAACGCCCTCAAATAATTAACATGTGATAACCCTAATTTAATCCATCTCAATTAAATAATCTCAATTCTCCGATCATCATTTATTAATCAATCTCTATAGTTGAACTCCTTGATATATGAGAGATTTACAAAAGAAGTTCACATGCAATTACATATTCAATCTAGGTATGAATCTATAGCATGAGAGACAAATAAATAATGAGAGAAACAATTATAAAATAAATCCCCCCGACCACAAGTTCCAAGGCTTAAACTTAGTTACAAATAAATGGTTCGCAAACCCATATACATAAACTCTTGGCTCGTCAAAAATAGAACAAATAAATAAAAGAACCTTGGGCTCTCAAAAATTCACCCGCCTTCACTAAGGTGGAATAACCACATCCTTTCCTACACAAATCCACTAAGGGTGAGCACAAAATCCCAGTAAAAAGATCTTAACAAAATATATATGTTTTAAACAGTCTTATAAATATGCATGCAATGCCATGTCATGCTCAAAAAATCATGAGTTTTATTTGTTTGAAATCTAATGTCAATGATCATTTCGAAAACAAAAATACATCGATATAATAGAATCACAATACGGGGTGGTAAATACGACTCAGGTAATTCATAAGATTGTGTCTGTAAGTTCCTCAAGACTCTACCAAACCCATTTTACCAGCTTTTAACCGGAAGGTACGTGGTACCTATCCCTCACGTGTTTTCGGTCTTTCACCCTGGACACTCAAGCCAACTTAAATCTCAATCTACACCCCTTATCCAGATTTACCACTGCATTTACTTCCAAAATAATTCAAGTTTCCAAAATCATACCTTTAATAAGACTTTATTCAAAAGCCATGCAATGAATGAAATGGAATGAAATTACATATACATATTCTCAATAAGAAATTTCAAATTCTCAACATTTACTCAATGTTAACACAATGTTCCACATTTCTCAAATTTATCTCAATCACCGATATTCCTCGAATATGATTCAACAATATAAATATATATGTGACAAATGACAGCTTGACATATTCACAATCACTATTAGATTTTCTCAATCCAAGCATGTATCAATCATGCAATCCATGCCAATTTCTCAATAATAAAAACTTATCTATTTCGTGAATAACTCAACAACATATAAACATATGAAAATTCATCATTTTTCTCCATGGAAATTCCAACATTTGCATAAGTTTTCATATAATCAACTTTTCCTCAAATTTTCAAAATCTAGGGTTTTCCTTCAAGTACATATTTCTTTCATTTTTGAAAGACATTTTCCTCAATATAACTCCAAGAGTGTCATAAGTTCATAAAATAAGTCAATTTGAGTAAAACATGAGAGATGTCACATTTTCAAGTATTTTGAAAACCCAACAATACAAAATTCACCTCATAAGACTATAAGTTTACCAAAAAAGGATTAGACAAGCTAAAATCATATATATAATTCAAATAAACTCCCTACCTTAAGTTTGTAGAGGAAATATGAGAAGAAAAGCCCTAGAATCAATAGTATTGAAATTCGATTTTCATCGCACCAAATGTAACCTTGAGGAGCTCTCCAAGAAAGTTCCAAAGCAATATGGTCAAAATCGGAGTTAGAGAAATCAAAGGAAATGGGAGGTGGTAGGGGTAAATGTAGAGAGAAGGATGAGAAAAGATGAAGTAGAGAAAAAGATGAAAGTGTTAGGAGTGAAGAGGAGAAGGAATAAAAAGAAAATTTTCGGAATCACTAAACGTTCTCGCACATGTGTGCATTTTGCCGCACGTGTAGCGCCCTCTTTCCGCATATGCGAGCCCTAGGCCGCATGTGCAGTTCCTCTCTTCCATACTGTAGATATCCCATTTTGACCGGCCTTAAGACTTGGGCGCTTTCTTTTGATTACCCTATGATGACAAAATAAGAAGGTGTTTCTCATAGAATCCTCAATAAGAAAACTTTGAATTTGAGCCCTGTTTTCAACCCTAAACAGCCACAAATTACCTTTCCAAGAGAATATTCTGACCTCACGGTTGTGTCCAGAATGGTTAGTTTAGCTAGGATCAACCTTCACTACACTTCCGAGGGCCTCACTGAAAAATTCTCCCGAAATCTGGGTTACAGCACAATTATTGGAAATTTCCGGGCCAAATTGTAATTTTCAAAACTCAGGGAATATTCTGTTATATGAGGCAATATTCTGTTAAGTCAGGGAATATTCCGTCCATATGTAAAATATTCCGTCAATGCTGACTGTGATGCTGACGTGGCATGATTGGATTCGTCCTTGCTGATGATGTGGCACTGACTTGTCTTTACCTAAAAAAATAAATTTAAGGAATACTGGTAAAGAGGTTTGAAACCCCAACCTAAGACTCCACACCCAACACTTTAACCACTCTACCAAAGCTTTGCCTTACGTTATATTTCCCCTCAAATAACATTTGACCATTTCAAACCAGCAGGCAGAAAAGGTATATATTTTGCATTTTTTTTCCTGTACGTGGGACACTCTCCTACTCCATTGACTGACCTGTATATCACCAAATACATACCTAATCATCCTCCATTGTTAAAAAGAGATTTTGTTTGCATCCATAAAGGAGTATCCCATGTAACCACCTTGAAAATTTGCCCTCCTAACACATTCTTGTCTCCCACCTTGTCTCCCACCTTCTTTTTGACCTTTACTCTCCCTCATTGCCTATATAGAATGATCATATTGTAAGAGAGGAGGAGGACCACGAAATTGAAGAGAAAGGAGTGAGAAAAGAGTGAAAAAAGAGAGAAAATTTGAGTTGTTTAGCCAAAAATATTTCTATCTTCCATATACACCCCATACCTTCCATAGCTACTGAAATTCCTCATTTCCATACACCAAAACCACTCCAAAAATTCTGATATAGCCAAAGATCAATCGCCTCGATCATAAGGAAGAATGTTTAGTGATTGAAAGTGAGAAAAACTAGAGAGTAGGATTCATTCTCCTAAGGAGAATGCCTTAATCCTTTTACACCATCTTCCCACATGCTTAAACAAAGTGGGATGGTTTTCTTTTAGGGCCGAACTTCCATTTGAACCGAAGTAAAATTGGCTATACCGGAGTCACAGAGGGCCGAACTATCCTAGCTCGGTTCTTCTGCATCCAACTCCTTACTTCGGCTGCCCTGTTCAACCTTGGATGTAGCTTAGATCAAACTCCAAGTTAACAATGTTCTCGACCGAACCTAAACCATACTGTAATCACGGACCAGACGTACATTCCGAAACCGGCCTCCCAGAACATACTGTGACCCGGACTAATTTGTTGAGACCGCGCTAACTCCGAGTTGCCGTCCGACCGGAGTAGCTATATTCTTCCTTGGGCCGACGCAACTATCCGTTCTTTGAGGGCCAGTGAGTAAATACACCATCCTTGGCCGGAGTATCCCTTTACGGCCGTTTTTTTTACTCAGTCCCTTAGCCTGTTTTGGCCTCATAAAGCCGCAACTACAGCAGCTCGTCCCCAATTTTTCCCAAGAAATTACCCTCTCATTGCCAACCATTAATTCCATCTGCGCAAAATGATTGGGAATTATCCGCAGTCTATTGGCCGAGCTATAGTTTATTAAGCCTTCAGCCAGCTAAAAACCCTTTAGAGCCTCTCTAGCCCGACGCGAAAAAACCTCAGGCCTCTCCAACGACTAGATTTTACCTCGGTAAACTCCTATGGTTCGGTCAAAAACGTCTCTTCACTGCACAGGCGACTGTAACGTTTCCCATTCATAATACGTGGCAATGTTTTGAGTTGGCTTATAGGACGGCTTGTCACGACCAGTTTTCGTGCTTGTGAATTTGAAACATCCGCTTTCTGCGTTTATACACAGGAACAGTCCCTTTCAATTTTTCGACTATATCTCACTCCTATTGCTGTTCATTTCTCTCTCTGAGCCTTTTGCTTTTTCAACGTATTATCAAGCTCAATGTTCTTCATTGCTGTGGACCGTTCCATCTGTAGTTCCTTCTTCAATCTGGTAAGTCAAATCCATTTCTTCTTCTGTATTTTCGACTTATGTTGCTTTTATGTTTTTGCGAAACATTCTTCCATTTTTGCTATGCTTCTGTATTTTTACGAAAAAACCAGTAGAATACATGTGGTATGACACTATTTTGTAGGAAAAATAGTCCTTAAAATCCAAAATCACCTAGCAACACCGGACTAGGATACTGTTTTGTGTTATGATATGTAGATAGATTCAAAAAATGACGCGAACTGAACTGTGTTAGGAATATCAGTAGTTCTTCCTGAACAATCTAGCCGAGATAAGATACACGAACAAGCTTGCACATACCGAACTAGGTACTTATCGGTCTAATAACCGAGCCCTAAGCTTTCGGGGCCCAAGCCGGTCATTTTCTTCGTTCTTAACCGAACTCCGGAAAGCCGCCCCTAGAGGCTTAACGCGAAGTAAGCTCTATTTCCAACTCACAACCGATTATAGGCCTTGGGGCCTAAACCAAGCTATTCTTAGTTTCTTAAGACGAACTCAGAAAGCTGCCCCTAGACGTAAAAACCGACGTCTAACCGAGCAAACTGCTCCAAACCGGAACTACCCTTTTGATGAAGCCGAGAATACGAACAGGCTTTTTGAGGCCGAAGTAGGGCTTATTTATACCTTGCTTGGTAAATTTGTAGCACGGTCCCATTGATCGTGCTTTAACCCTCTGTTTTTTACTTTGCAGACCTAGGTTACCCAGCGAACACTCCCCTGCGTGCGCTCATACCGAAGCTTCTGAGCAACAGATTGATCGCATCCGAAATAACTTATCCGTAAGTGTTATCACAACAAATGGGTAAGTATAGGTATTTGTTTGAGACCACGCCTGAGCGGGATGGCCGAATTCCAGGAAGACTATAACATACCGGATGACGCTCCATTTGACATTTGGCCGAAAAAGACGTCAACACCATGGGATAGACGAAGGCTTCGTCCACCTTTACTCTTCAAATCCATAATAGAAACCGACTAAGCGGTTATTCCCGTACAAACCGTTATCTGTGAGTTCACTTAGGCAAACTAGGTTATGACCCACCCAACTGTCCACCAATACATAACCGTATTATTATGGGAATGCCGCACTAAACCACCAAACCAGTTTAAAACCTGCGGCACTAGCCGAAATATTCCATCAATATTCCATCGGTTCGAAAGATGCTGGGTGGGTTTACTACCTCAGGATCCGTCCGCGCCAGAGAGAAAATTGTTAAGCACCACCCGAACAAAGACCTTAATGATGATCGACTTCTCTGGGTCTCTGGATTCTTGAGGATATTTCAAGCATCCAAATTCCTGGCCGACCGTTATTAAATTGGAAAATGGGAGAAGAGCCTGGAATTATTAACTTCAGGTCTTGTTTCCTTGTATGTTATCTCGGTTATTTTTAATCTGATTTGACCGAACTAAACACTTTTCTTCACTTTTTTTGTAGATTTGCGCCCACCTCCATTCCCAATGTATAGTTATCCAACCTTTGCAATTTTGGCGAGCCGCACTACGGATTAAAGAAAGAAGTTGGGCAAAGCTTCCTGAACTATATGAGCCGACCTACCGCGTTAACAAAAAGCGGTCGCCAGATGAACACAAGGGTAAAACCGACTTTCTCCATTGAAGAAATGCCACCGAAACCGGCCCAAGTATTGCTCGAGATAAGACTTGTTCCACAAACCGCAGAACGAAGAGATGGCGAAAAGGAGCAGAGGTTAAGGCCCTTCTCACGCGAAACACTAAGGCCCGAAGTAAGGCCCCTCCCATGTCAATCGCGCTGCTGTTGTGGCCTCCCTTCTCAAGGGCAGCCACCTCCTCCCGCGAACTATAACCGTGCCGAACTCTCCGAAATCCGGTATATGGGCATACAGCCAAGCGC
>NW_021029725.1:419648-545555 GCF_004153795.1 Camellia sinensis | reverse complement strand
ACTACCCAACCACCGGTAGGCCCAAGCAACTATCTAAAAGAAATAAAAAGCTCCAACAGATAAAATATCAAGTTTTTCAAAAGCGAGCGATTTACAAATCCAACTCCAATCATTTCAAACATAATGAGCCAATTTCATTATTTCCAACTCAATTCCATAAGTCCACAAATTTCACCCAAATAATTATTACCAAATAATTTAGTTCAACCAAATTAGTTTCTTACCCCATTTCTCAATATTGACCCAAAGTGGTCTAAATATCAACCAACCAACACCAATAACATCCATTTGAAACCCAAAATACATATATATGATCCAAAATCAAAAACCCTCTTTAACAAAATTTGAAACCCTAAGTTCCAAAATTCTCAAAATTCAACACTTTTACAAAACAACTAAAAAATCTTAGGTTAAAGACCATAAGAGTGAGTAGGAATCCTTACCTCAAGATGAGACCAAAGAAGAAGATGGTGAAAAACGAAGGTGCTACCAAACCACGAGTTACTCGCATCAAAAGATAGCCCATCGAATCGATCAACAACCATTTTGTAAAGATCAAGTGAGGAAAAAACACCCTAGCATAGAATCATATCAGAAGAAGGCAAGTTTAGAGAGAGAGGCTCTCAAATGGCCTTTTCGGAAAAAGTAAGAGAGAGAAAGGGTGAGAAAAAGTATTTTAAAAATGCCTCACAGTCAACTGATATACGACATTCCGCTCGAGCGAAAAAACACAACGCTCAGCGTCAAGAACAAAAATCTAGTCCGCTCGAGCCGCAAAAGGACCCGCTCGAGCGCCATGACACCAAGAATAAAGTTAAACCCGTCGAGCCGGAAAATCCGTCCGCCGACGCGTAATTTTCCCTACCAGAACTATACACCCAAAAGGGTACTACATCGCTCAGCCGCAAAGTACCCGCTCGAGCGCCACCCGCTCCGAGCCGCAAAGAAACCGCTCCGAGCGTGAAAACACACCTGCAGGAAGTTGCAGGGACACGAAAACTAGGAGTAATCATCTCCCTCTGAGCGCAAGAAACTCCTCGAGCGACCTCCTAAAAACGGGCAACGAGAATTGAACCAAAGCCTAACCAAACCTGTAATACTCTGCCCAAAATATCCTAAAACTTCAATCAAGCGGAATTAAAGACCGACAACAAGATAGATACAACTACTAACATCACGGAACCGAGTCCGGAATACAACAGAACAGAAAGGGACAACGGGCATCACTTATTACTTGCTATTATAGTGTTTCAGAAAAATGAAAAGATATGCAGAATGCTTTAATATCCTCAGTGTTAATGTCTTATATTGCGCACTAAACTATGCGTATTTGATATGCGTTACATGGGAGGGAATAGAACTGTGATGGTACATGTCAAATTTTTGGGTAGTATTATTTTAAAATGAAAATATTACATTATAAACTAAATAATTAATCACAAATACTGTGACTTCCTGTATATCACCTAATCTTCATACTCTTCTTTATAAATTCAGAAAATTCTTATTTCGGGTTTTAATTCGAGGCTTTCATGTGTGGGCTTCTCACATTCATATTATGTGTATTGTGATCCTAGTGTTCCTGGGTTTTATTTTTTCCTTGTCTTGAGGTGTGGAAATGCGGACTGGGGTGAAGAAAAACTAGATTAAAACATAAAAATCACTTTCTAGTAAACAAAACCACAACGGGCAGGAGGGGCGAGTTTGAGCTAACTATGAAATAAGCACGTCGGAGGAAAGAAAACCTACACACGTGTGTGACATGCCTGGGAGTCCCGTGCGCGTTAAACGTTCAGACTCCTGAAGAATCTCTTTAATGCTAGTCTCTACGAGTACATGTGAAAGTAGAAGGGAGCCATATTTGGCAATTTTTAGAAAAATCCATTTTATTGCAAACACCTTTTGCCAGAAATGGATTGTACAGATCCAGAGTCGCGTATATAATTTTTGGAAATTAGGAAACCCATATTGTGCCAAGGCCCGCTGTCGTCAATAACAAACCTTATGGTATGAGAGGAAATGTTCATTAATTGACAACCCCGCTCACTCGATCAAAAGAGCGGCTTTACTAAACCATGATATAAAATTATTTACTTTATATGTTCACTATCTGATTATTAATAAATCCATAAAAATTACTCAGTGAAAGCATACAACGTATGACAGTTATGTCATTTAGTCTTTGAATAATTGACTTACATGTATTGTGAAAATTTTTGAAGATGTATAACCCCAAATGAATTGGGTTTACAACTGAAAAAATCACATTATTCTCAAATTAAGCGACACAACACCCCATCCACTTGCACATTCATACAGTTACTATCCTCGTAACGTCTAATAGCCACATATAGGATGCTTAAACATAATAAGAAAACACATACAAGGGAATGCTAAAGCATAAAAACTATATTTACCGACGTCTCGCGAACAGTTACAAAAACAAAATTAGTAAAATATGCATGGATCCTATATACAAAATCTAATGCAATACATACACAAGAATGCTTCTAAAGTCTGACTTCTAAGATATGACATGTGATCATCTTAAGAACATAAGGTAGTGCACTATAATCACATAGGAATTGATTAAATTCATAAATACAAACTTAGCCGAATCAAGATGCATGAAATATGGATGCAAAGCATGGTATAATGAAAGACAAAATATGATGCATATTCACAGATAAAGAAAACCAAGTAAATAAACAATAGAAAGAAGCGGGGCGGGGAATTATTACAAACGCTGAAAGAATAATTAAAACCAAATTTAGAGAGGGATGAGGGAATATTACATCAAAAATAAAAACCTCGCAAAACACTCAAAAACAAAAATAAATAAAATAAAAGCTTCATGTTCCTGGATCCATCGGCGAAATTGGTCAACATTGAGAGATTACGCCATCTTGTTGAAAAGAAGCTAATCGACTAGCCAAATAGGCCGGACGCGCTAACTAGGCCAACAAAATCTCTTGTTGCGAAATTAAGAAAAGCAAACAAATAAGAAAATATGTAGGTGCTCAACTAACTACAAGCAGTTAGCTAGTACAACACAACTAACAGACAACAAGAGAAAAGTAAATAAGCAAAATAATATAATTATGTGCTAAACAATCACTATGGATTACAAACAATACCACGTATGAAATATAAAGTATGCAAACAATAAATATGAGATAAAATAAAACCACTTGGGATTATAACAAAACACTATGAAAGAGAGAAGTAGAAAATAAATATAGATATAAACAAACACTTGATATAATTGAAATATAAAGGTAGAAAATAAACATGAGATAAACAAACCACTTGAATTATAACAAAACACTATGAAATATAAATAAGAAAATAAAATATGCATAAACAACAACGAATTATAACAAAAACACTATGAAATAAAGAAGCAAGAAAACAAATATGAGATAACAACCACTTGATTATAACAAACATTATGAAATAAAGACAAGAAAATATGCAAAATAAATATTGAGAAGAAAAATTATCAATACAAGACTAGAAATACACCTTCCAAGAAATATTCGATGAACTTCTGATTTCCAAACCTTCTTGATCCCTCAAGTTAGAAAGTGTGTTCTCACATTCTCAATTTGAAATAGAATGGAACGCTGCGGTATGTATGGTGGAACACAGTGGCTAACTCTCTTTTTTTTTTTTTTTTGTTTCTTTTTTTTTCCACTATTCAACAAACACTGGGAGGACTCTGCATGGAGAAGTGCAAGTCCTACTAGGATTGTGCCACGGGAAACTTATAAAAGCCTACAAACATCACCTTGGAGGAGGTAATTGAACACAATCTTTCTGAGAACTTAGAGCTTTGTCTATTTGTCAAGTTTTCTGACTTAGGCATCGGAGAGGTTTCCGGCACACACCCGCCGGCTAGCTCACGTTTGTGTTTTCAGGTGACAAAGCGACGTCGTACGGAGGAGCGTGGACTAGGTCAACAGGATTATACGAGGAGAATTATTTCATAGTGTTTTGTTATAATTCAAGTGGTTTGTTTATCTCATGTTTATTTTCTTACTTTATATTGTTATAATCCAAGTGGTTTGTTTATCTCATATTTATTTTCTTACTTCTTCTTTCATAGTGTTTTGTTATAATCCAAGTGGTTTGTTTATCTCATATTTATTTTCATACTTTATATTTCATAATGTATTGTTGTAATCCAAGTGATTTGTTTAGCACATAATTATTATTATTTTTGCTTATTTATTTTCTCTTGTTTCATGTTAGTTGTGTTGTAAGCTAACTGGTTGTAGTTAGTTGAGCCACCTACATATTTCTTATTTGTTGCTTTTCTTAATTTCGCAACAAGACAGATTTTGTTTGGCCTAGTTAGCCGGCCGGCCTATTTGGCTAGTCGATTAGCTTCTTTTCAACAAGATGGCGTAATCTCTCAATGTTGACCAATTTCCGCCGATGGATCCAAGGAACATGAAGCTTTTATTTTATTTATTTTTATTTTGAGTGTTTTGCGAGGTTTTTATTTGATGTAATATTCTCCTCATCCCTCTCTAATTTGGTTTGTAATTATTCTTTCAAGCGTTGTAATAATTCCCCGCCCCGCTTCTTTCTATCATGTTATTTTACTTGTTTTCTTTATCTGTGAATATGCATCATATTTTGTCTTTCATTATATCCATGCTTTGCATCCATATTTCATGCATCTTGATTCGGCTAAGTTTGTATTTATGAATTTAATCAATTCCTATGTGATTATATGCACTACCTTATGTTCTTAAGATGATTCACATGTCATATCTTAGAAGTCAGATCTTTAGAAGCATTCTTGTGTATGTATTGCATTAGGATTTTGTATATAGGATCATGCATATTTTACTAATTTTGTTTTATAGCTGTTCGCGAGACGTCGGTAAATATGTAAGTTTTTATGCTTTAGCATTCCGCTTGTATGTGTTTTTCTTATTATGTTTAAGCATCCTATCATGTGGCTACTTGCTTACTAGATATAACTGTATGAATGCCAATGGATGGGGGTTGTGTCGCTTAATTTGGAATAATGTTGATTTTTCATGTTTGTAAACCCAATTCATTTGGGTTATACATCTTCAAAAATCTTTCAAAATACATGAAGTCAAATTATTCAAAACAAATGACATAATCTATACTTGTATGCTTCACATAGTAATTTTTTTGGATTTATTAAATAATCAGAGTATGAACATATAAAGTAAATAAAATTTATATCATGGTTTAGTAAAGGCCGCTCTTTTGATCGAGTGAGCGAGGGTGCTCAATTAATGACATTTTCCTCTCATACCTAAGGTTTGGTTATGACGAACAGCGGCCTTGGCACAAGTCATGGGTTTCCTAATTTCCCAAAATATTATATAGCGACTCTGTCCATTTCTGGCAAAAGGTGTTGCAATAAAATGGATTTTTTAAAAATTGCCAAATATGGACTCCCTTCTACGTTTCACATTGTACTCGTGAGACTAGATTAAAGAGATCTTAGGAGTCTGAACTGTTTAACGCGCACGGGTACTCCCAGGGCATGTCACACACGTGTGTGGTTTCCTCTTTCCGCACGTGCTTTCATTTCAATAGTTAAGCCTCAGAACTCGCCCCTCGCTGCACGTGTGGTTTTGTTTACTAGAAAGTGATTTTATGTTTAACTAGGTTTTTCTTCACCCCGGTCCGCTTTCACACTCAAGACAAGGAAAAAATAAAACCCAGGAACAATCTAGGATCACAATACACAATAATATGAAGTGTGACGAACCCACACAGTTGACAAGGCCTCGAATTAAAACCCGAAATAAGAAATTTCATGAAATTAAAAGAAATATGAAGTAGGTGATATACCAGGAAGATCACAGTATTTGTGATTAATTATTTAGTTTAATGTAATTATTTTCATATTTAACATAATACTAACCCAAAAATTGACATGTACCATACATAGTCTTTCCCATGTACCAAATATCAATAGCATAGTTAGTGCATATAAAATTAACTACTGAGGATATTAAAGCATCTGCATCACTCTTTTCATTTTTCTGAAAACACTATAATAGCAAGTTAAAGTCCTAAATTTGTTCTCCAATAGGGATATAATAATGGCCCGACCCGGCCCAAGTGAGCCTCGTAGACTAGGATAGGGCCTAGGATTGGGCCTAGGGCCTAGGCTCAGGTTGCGAGTTAGGCCTAAGCGGGCCTTTTTTTTTTTTAGAACAATGAATGATAAATACATCATCTATGTAGATTATTTATTAGAAATAAAAAAAATAAAAGAAAAATTATACTAGAGTATTTTAGTTAAGATTAATGAGATTTTTGTTTGGCTATGTTTCATTGTGGTATTTAAATTTAATTGTGTATGACTTATATTTTTTCAATTAAGAACTTATAACCAAAAAAGTATGCAATTATGTAATTTTTTCTTTTGAAATGAATAATTTTATATATATGAAAATGAAACTTTCAATATTACAATATTAAATTAATTATATAACATTTATTGAATGAATAATTTTTATTTCAAAATGAAATAAAATATTACAAAAGTTTAAATCATTAAATAAAATATGTGTAAATTATTGATGATGGTAGAACAATTGCATCACTATAGGTCGAGTACATCCCAACTAGGCTGGCACCTACTAGCATACCAATCATTTGCATTATACTCCACCTCAATAATCTAATAATAAAAAAAAAGAAAAAAAGAAATGAAATAGTAAAAAACAAATTGTTGATCAATCATTGGAGGAAATAGACATTTCAGTCATGCTGCCCGAGGATGTGCCATCCAAATCATTTTGAATTCGCTCTTTTTCACTATAATTTTGTCGTCTTGCAAGCGCATGCATATGATCTCTGGATTTCATTAGTGCCTCAACTATTTAGGGTGAAAGCCTACTGCGGTAATCGCTCAGTACCTGTCCACCTAAACTAAAAGTTGTTTCCGAAGCAACTATAGAAATAGGAACGGTTAGTATATCATGGGCTATTTGTGAAACCACAGGCCACATAGTTTCATTTTGTTTTCACCATTTCAAAATATCAAAATCATCGAAATCATCCACTGACAGACTTTCCAAATAACGTTGTAGTTCAGAACTACTTACGCTTGTATGTTGAGCTATTCTTCTACTTTTTATTGCTCAAAAAACACTTAATCTCCGCCTCAAGATGACGCTGCTAGTGTAGTGTGTATATGTGTATTTACAGATGCAGCTGCCCTGTATTCTTCAAATAATTTGTTGCATGTTTGCATAATAGGGGCAAATTGTGTTTGATCAACGAAAATACGTTCTAAAAATTCTTATAAATCAATTTCTTTACACCTAGGATCAATTATTATGGTTAAACCTAAAAGATGAGGCAAATGATCAAAATATTTATCAAATTTTGCTTTCATTGAAGTAAAAATGATTACATAATATTCATTACTCATATATTTTACGAAAATTTCAATTATTTCTGCTAGCATATGTAAAACAAATGGAGAGTACATTGCAACATTTTATTGCCCTTTCATCCATTTTCTTAGCAACCAAACACAGGGTTACATGATGATGATGATCTGTTGTTGTTTTTTTTCATTTTTTTTCTTTATTATCTGTTGTTGATGGTTGATGGTTGTTGTTGTTGCTGTTGATGGTGATGAAACATATTGCAACAGATAGGGGTAGAGAGAAAAGGATACCAATAGATAGTGCATTCATGCACATATATTTTTAACTGTTAAAAAAAAATAAAAAATAAGCAAATATTTTTTTTGAACAATGGATATGATCTGTTCAAAACGACAATTTGAGTAGATAAGTTAAAAATGAGAATTTTCAACGGATAGAGAAAGAGAAAAGAGGTATAAAAATTCAACAGATAGCAAAATTTTAAAAAGATAAGGGAAAAAATTTAGAACAGATAGTGAAAAAAAGTCAACCGATAAATTAAGGAGTAAAATTAAAAACAAAATATTCTCCAAAATAAACAAAAGTACTTCTCACCAAACTGTTTGACAAATGGTGGACATTTACCAACAAAAAATATCTACTGAACCTAATAACTTGTACATTCCTTAGATTAGATTTGTCACCAATTTTCTCTTTTTTTTTTTAGTTTTTCATCTCAAAAAACAAATCTTTTTGGCACGAAATTGTCATGTTTGGTTTGATTTTTGAAACTATTTTCTAAATTTTTTGAAAAAATATAAATTAATTTGACAAAAATAAATATCCAAAATATATTTTTTAAATTATTTATGTTCTCCAAAAAAGATAAAACTATATAAAAATGATGAGTATTTTTATTTTTTCATTTTTTTCACGAAATTAATTTTTAATTCTTAAAAAAATTTCTGAAATAAGTTTTTGAAAATCTAACCAAACGAAACATGGCAAAAAAGTGCATTTTTTTACAACATTTTGAATTTTTATTTTTTTATTTTATTTTATTTTATTTTATTTTAAAACTTCGGCGGATGTTTTTTAAGTTCGAACTTTGGCAACAATAAGAATTGGTTTCCTAATTCTTTTCAACAAAATTTTCATCTTTAAAGTCTAAAAAATCGATCTATACCAAAAAAAATATTAAATTTTTGTTCATAAAAATTAAATTCAAATCTCAAACCGCAAAATAGTGCCAGCAGCACCAAAGGCTTTGGGTAAAAGTTCAGTTACTTATTTCATTGGAAATGTTAGAACTTTAGCCTAAAAAGTTCGGTGCTATTTTGTCTAGACTGTACTAATCAAGTTTGTTTGGTTTAGTGCCTAACTCTCACACCATTTTAAAATTTGGAGGAGGATTTTCTTCAGCTTAAAATCTGAATTGAAGGAAGTTGTTTAGGTCTGTGGGCTCATCACGGCCTTATTTTGATAATTTGAAACATTTAATTTTTTAAGTATTTCATATGTTTCATCTGTAAAAAAAATTAGGTTCATTCGATAACAGTAATTTGTTCAATTTATTATTTTTATCATAAAAAAATATGCAGTTTATTTTTTAAAAACACAATTATCATCCATTTTTTTAGTGAAAAACACAGTAAATTGAACAAGTTATAGTTATCAGATCGACTTAAATTTTTTTGTGGATGAAATACACAAAGTGACCAACAAATGAGCAGTTCAAATCATTAAAACAGGGCTTGTGGTGGGCCACACGGGCCCAAATAATCCCCTTCAGTCCATATTTTGGATTGGAGGGAATCTTCAAAATTTTGAGGGAGTTACGTGTAGGTTCTCATAGATAGGCTTATTGTCCAATAAATCCTATGATAATTAATGGTGTTTTTCATCAAATATTATTTTTAAATGTTACTAATTGTTAATTTTCAGCGGTAGATGAAAGTGTTAAGGGAATGAGCAAACCTAAATTGACGTGGGCTAATATAATAAATAAAGATATGAATCTCATTAATTTAACTAACAAAATGGCGTTGGATAGAGTCAAGTAGAGAATAATAATTTATGTAATAGACCCTATTTAATGGGACTTAAAGCTTGGCTTGGCTTGGTTTGGTTTAGTTTGGTTCAAAAAAATAGAATTTGGACAAAATAAGTTTGGAAAATTCAATTATACACATCTCTTATCATATGCACTATTAAGTTATGTCATTTTCTTCTTTAGTTATGACTCATAAAATCTTGGTTATACCTCATGTGTTGTTTGGTTATGAATTTTCTTTTATTTATTTTTTTTTATTTCAGTTAAGACTCAGAAAATATGAAATTATATCATTTTTTTTTCTTTAATGGGTGAATTACACTAATAGTCTCTATAATTTGAAACTTGTGTCACTTTAGTCCCTGACTTTTCAATTGTGACACATTTGACCCTGAATTTTGAATCTTGTTCCAAATAAGGACAATTGAAGATATCATTAGATTTTTCAAGGGTAAAATTGTCAATTTGATAAAATATAAACTAATTTGACAAAAATAAATGTCAAACAAATATTTTTAAATTTTTAAAAATTATTTCTATCCACTAAAAATAAAATTATGTAAAATTGATAAATCTTTTAGACATTTATTTTATTTTTTTACCAAATTAATTTTTATTATGTGTTTGGATGATGATCATGTAAAATTAATTTTAAAAATTAATCATGTAATTTTTATTAATTTTTATCAATTTTATCATTGGTGGATAAAAATAATTTTTAAAAAATTAAAAATATTTTTTTGACATTTATTTTTGTCAAATTAGTTTATATTTTATTAAATTGACGATTTTGCCCTTGAAATTAAACAATGGTATCTTTAATTGTCCTTACTTGGAACAAGATTCAAAATTCATGATAAAATATGTCACAATTGAAAAGTTAGGGACCAAAGTGACACGACTCCCAAACTATAGGGGCTGTTAGTGTAATTTGCCCTTCTTTAATTGTAAAGTGTACACACCCTTTGAGAGGACCCCAAGAAAAATTACCAAATAGAGTAATGCTTTCCTAATAGAGTAATATTAGGGACACTAAGAAAATTATTAAATTTTTTACCAAATACTTACATTGGTGTGGAACCCACACCCACACCCGGTGAAAAATTTAATAGGTTTCCTAGGATCTTAGCATTTTTCTTCCCAATAATTTTAAAATAATAGAAGTACAACTGGTTGATGCATAAATTAATACAATAAAAACTTATATTGTTATCATATTAAAATTATTTTTCCTACTCTCTACTTTTTTTTCTTTTTTATTTATTTATTTATTTATTTATTTATTCTCCCTTTAATTAATCCGTGAACTCTACCCTTCACTTTTTAAATCGTGACAATTTCTTTACATTCTTGGTCATGTTCTTTGTCTCAATTTCTGGATACTTGAAATTTTTCCTAATTTTTTTCGTCATTTTATATCAACACTGTACATGGTAAAATATTGTGCACCTTCACTATTATTTTAAAAGGACTTAGCACATAATATTATTTGGACTTGTAAAACTCACCATGAGTCTCGTCTCGATAATTTAATCTGTTATTTTTTATATCGCAATGTATACATCATCTATGGAAAAAAATATAAGATCGATCCAACAATTATAACCGTGTTAATTTATTGTATTTGTCTCTCAAATTATGGATGGTCTACTTTTTAAATAACATTTGTCGTTCATTTTTTTACAAATAAATAGCATAAATTAACGTCTTTACAGTTATTGGATCGACCTGATTTTTTCCATGAATAATTTATAGGTTGTGATTTAAAAAAATAATGATTTAAATTATCGAAGTGAGACTCGTGGTAGGCCCCACGGATGCAAACAGTGTGATCTAGTTGTGGATTGGAGACCAAGTTTCTTCCATTTTGAAATTATTTTTAAACAAGAAATTTAGAGAAATTCTATAATCACTATAGGAAAAAACACATTCGGCGACCAAATTTTCCAACTAAAAAAATTTGGTTGCTGAAAGTATAACTTTCAGCGACCAAAACAGCATTAGTAGCCAAAAGTAAAGATTTTTGGCGACTAAACAATTTTAGTATCCAAAAGTCTACAATTAGCAACTAAAAATAAGTTTGGTCGCTGATTGTAGATGTCCCCCGAACGCCGGGGGAGGAATGAGTCCCCCGTTCCGTTCGATATTGGGCTCACTACAGTTCAGGACTCTAAAATTTGTTACGGTTCTAAATCTGAACCAAAGAGTCCAAATCCGGCAAATCGTTTTGAGAAAACAGATTTTGAAAGAAGTGCCAAACATGGACTGCTTTGCCAGATACAGAGTCGCCACCTAAATATTTTATTTTGGAAAAATTTAGGAAACCCTGACTCGTTTGCCTAAGGCCACGTGTCCGTCATCACTAAAGTTGCCTCGGCTCGGGAACTTGGGTACGATTGGGGAAGGTCACTTCGTGAGCACCCCCGCTCGCCCGATCAAAGATCGGCCTCTACTAACCATGATATCTATTCTTGAAAACATTATGCGTTCTTATTCCGGTTATTAGCCTAGATTTACTATGTGATGCGCACGGCATACAAGTATAGACTGGATCGCCTGAATTGGAACAAAATATTTCATGTTTGTTTGTTTGAAAATGGTTTGATGGTGCTACCTGCAAGTAGGCTAAGACATGGATTTGCCACCCTCGGGTGGGCTTAGAAAATATGATTTTGTCACTATCTAGTGGGCTTAAAACACATATTTGATGAATTGTTCCAAACCAAATAACCCAACCTTCACCCACAGGTATTCAGGCAGTTATATCACATAAGTAATTAGCCTTATGGTAAGCATGCTATTCATGGCAGTCACTCACACGCATGCAAGGATGCTAAAGCATAAAACTTACTGTGTACTCCAAGCCAAAACAAAAACTAATTAGAAATCCATGCATGATCCTAATTATACGGAAATACCTAATGCAACACATGCAAAAATGCAACTATAGCAGGCTCGGCTATTCTAAACATTGCATATGAAATGCTATAGCTAACATGTATTCAACTTGGAATTGAAAATACAATACAGTTAGTATGATGGGCCGAGCCCGGTGCATGCAAAACAGATGAATGGATGCAAACATGCTATCATACTGTATGTTAATTGAAACATGCCCTAATCTAACCATCATAAGCTGGTAAATAAAAGGGAGAAAGACGTGGGGTTGGAAGACATACATCACACACACGCACACTTATTACAACATTGCCCTCGCGCAGAGGGTCCGAATAAATAGTACAGTCCCGAATAAATATTACAGTCCAAATAATTACAAAATCCTAATTAATTAACAAATTAAACTAGGTAAACTGTAAACTAGCATGCAAGCTAGGGACTGCCTCGACACTACTTCGGATGATGAATGATGCATGTCCGGATTGCTTTGTGCGGAAATTCACTGCGATTCCCCGATTTGCCTCTGTTTGCAATAATTTTTTTGGAAAGCGCGCCAAGCCCCGGAAGACTGCTGATTCTTGATTTGCTGCAACAGAGAGCAGGAAAGGGGCATAGCAATGTATTTTCACAAATATATGCATGCTTCGGTCCTCGTGCCACCAATCACGCATATCGATGCATGATGGCTGAGGAGTCGAATTGCACAACTCAATATAAAATGAATGCACATATAAACACAACAAAACCTAAACTCCATCATGGATAATCCGGAGTGTCGGTGACTGGGAATTGGGACACGTTTCGTCACTCGAAGTACGAAACGTCCCGCGTTTCCCGTGCTCGGGCTAACTCCTATCCCAAGCACAATGCAATATGCATAACATGCATGAATGCAACTAATATACAACCTAGCATGCACAATGCTATGAAATGGCATACACAATGCGCTAACATACAACCTAGCATACGCAATGCTATGAAATGAAATGGCATACACAATGCACAATGGACTTACACCAACACAAGTGGACCTCAGCCACACTCACATAGGAGGCCATAAGATGAAAAACGAGACACTCGAAATGCGTGCACACATGCACGCAAACCGAAGACCGATCTTAGGGCACCAAATGCCACTCTAACAAGACATGGCAAGGCATTGAATATGGCATACTAGCATGCAAATTTCAGTAGCAAAATATGATGCAAAATAGCCCCGAAACATGGCAATATGGTACCCGATGCATGAAATGAGACCCGAAACGCAAAACTAGGCACACGCAATGGCCTACAGCTATACAAAGCATGCATTATTTGAACACGAAGTATGAAGACAGAATCAAGACAGTCCCAAAACAAGCATATTTGCAGTCTTATGAAAGGCCAAAAAATGAACACAAATAGGACTAAGCTAGCATGCAAAAATGGCCCCGTAAGAGAGGTAATGAAGCAAGTAACAGCTGCTGGTCCTAAATGGCCAAGATCCCTTCAACAAAGTTGAAGAGGGGCTCAAAATAAAATACTTTACAGTTTACAACAAGCCACGGATCTAAACAAAAATAAGCCTAAAACATTGTGCAAGAAATGAGCCAAAAGGGAGACAAAGAAGCAAGTGATGGTTGCTGGCCTCAAACAGAGGAGGGTCCTTCAACAAAGTTGAAGAGGTACCCAAAACATGGTGTTTTACAGTTAATGACCATACCCAAAACAGTGCACATGCAAGCTTAAAATACTATGCAAAATAAGGCCTAAAAAGAGGTTTAAACACAAAGAGCAAAAAGGGAGCTTCAAACAGCAAAAGTCCCTTGATCAAACATGAAGAGAGGGGTCAAATTAAGGCTATTTACAGTTCAGACCAGGGCCCAAAAATACAAGCACGAGGGGCTAACAAAACATGCAAAAATAAGGCCAAAAGAGGGATAAAGAGGCAAGTGACAAAAGGAAGCCTCAAACAGTGAAGAGCCCTTCAACAATGTTGAAGAAGGGCTCAAAATAAGCCACTTTACAGTTTATAACCAAGCTCAAAACAGTTTACAAATAGGCCTAAAATACTATGCAAGAAAGAGGCATACAAGAGAGGTAAAGAAGCAAGTGTTAAAAGGAAGCCTCAAATAGGGAGAGGCCCTTAAACAAACATGAAAAGGAGCTCAAAATAATGCTATTTTGAGTTAGGGTCGGAGCCCAAATATGCAAGAAAGTATAGCTTAGATTGTATACAAAAATAGGACCAAAAAGAGGAGAATGAGACTTACCCTTGAAGAACCAATCTTTGACAGCCTTTGGACCAAGTTTGGGTGCTCCTAAGCTCTGAAAGACAGCCTCAAGCTTCTGGTATGGAGTATGGAGGCCTTGTGCTATGAGGTGTAGTGTAAAATAGTGTAGGATTTGAAGGATTTTGGTGCTTGGAGTAGAAAGGGAGAGAGATGTAATGCAAGAGCCTAAAATAATTTTTTGTAACCTTTGAAATGGGAGCTGGAGGGCCTGTTATATAGGCAAGAGTGTGGAAAAAAAGGGGGGGAAAATGGGGGGGAAAGGAATTCAAGTTTCCCCCCCAAAAGGCCAAACCCTCGGACATGAGTGAAATGCAAAACAGAATACATGGCTGGAATGCACTTGGGACAAGGATCATGGCCGGCCGGGTATTGAAGTTGCAGGTGGCCGGCCAGCCCTCCCCATGGCCGGCGGCCAAGGGTCAAAAGGCTCAAGAAGCATTAGTGGCCGGCCATCCCATATTGGTGGCCTCCCATGTGTGTACAACACAACCATGTGGTCAAAAACTGGAGAAAGTGAACCAAGAGAGAGAAAAGGCCACTTTTAGGAGGGGTTCAAAAGGGTCACGCACAATTACTGGCCGGCCATGTGATATTGGTGGCCTCCCAGGTGTGTACAACACAAATATGTAGTTTAGGGCTGGAAAAAGTGGCCTTATGGTGGTCAACATTGGCTTTCAAGTGAGAAAAAACGGGCGACGGAGGGCGATGGAGGAATAAAATTGGTTGTCAGAACAATTACTGGCTTCCCGCCCTTCTACGACCTTCTTAACAATGAAACAGAGGTCCCTGCCAAAAATGAACCCAAACCGATGTAAAATGAAGGTTCGGGAGCCAAAGCGCGCAGCCCGAGGCCCCGAAAACTGACTGTTAGGCACCGGAAGTGGTGTTTGACCACGAAGTTGGTCTCTCGAGCCACAGTGTCCCTCAAAAGGGAGCAAATAAGATGCATGCCAAAAATCGAAACAAACGGAGGTGGTTAAGCGGTCCCGAATCGAGGCACACGGCCAACGGCTTCGAAAAACCGAAAACCGGACTCCAAACGGGCAAAATGGCCTACAACAATGAAACGTAGCCTATGGCCACTGAGAGATGATCTACGAGACCTCTCCCTCCCTTCGGGAAGAGAAAACAGAGAAAACAGAGCCTGGTTCGCAAACCGAGGCAAAGCATGAAAGAGTCCGGAAGTCTGGAGGCAAGGCTTGCAGCCGGGACTCTGAAACTTCTGAACGAGCGCAATATGCAACATCACCAAGCGCTCAATCGGTGATGTCTGAGTCTTAAGGTCGGTCAAAAATGGGGTGTCTACAGTTGCCCCTCTTTGACAGAACTCGAAAGTCGTAAGCGACGGGAGTGAATGTCAAAGCCCAAAGACGGCCCATTTTTGACATGGCCGAAGACTTAGACAAACATACTAGATAACAAAGAAATGTGCCCGCAGACATGCCCGTAGGCGGGGGGTAAGATGCAAAATGATATGCAGGAAGATTTTGATAATTGGACTTATACGCTACGCGAAGCCGGCTTGATAATTGGACTTATACGCTACGCGAAGCCGGTTTGAAAATTGAGGACTCATGCAATGCACTGCAATGTAGTGGCTAAGATGCAATGTAATAGCTAAGAGGTAAAGGTACCTTATAGGGGCAATTGGCAATGACTTACCTCATGCTGCTGGGGATCTTTCGCTTCTCCTTGGTTGAACCACAGGTAGTACTTTTCTCCCTGACTATGGTCGCAGTTTTCCCTATTCTCCAACAGGGTGACAGGCTAGGTTGGTTCAGTATCCAGAATTGAGGCGCATACACATGCTATCTCAATCAATGGGGCTGCCATACAGATTTCAAGCCGAGGATAAACCCCTGGGTATTTAAACCAGACTTTAGTCTCGGAAATCCCGAACCTTTGTGTTCTAGGCATGAGCCATTCGAACTCTACTTTCCACCGTCTCAGTTGGTCTCCTAGGAACTCACTACTAACACAGGCAGGTGGCTATACCAGACCATCGAAAGTCGTTCGGGCACAACAAACACCAAAGCAATTACACTTTTAGAGGATTTAAGGTCTCCTAGACCGGAAAGTGCACAAGACGGTGTGAATAAATGCAAGTGTGATGCACAAAACAATGCGAATGATGATGCAGGATTTAAGGTCTCCTTAGACCGAAGGATTTAAGGTCTCCTGGACCAGGTGAGTGCACAAGACAGTGCGAGCTAAAGGTGAGGTTCGCAAGATAGCGCGATAAAATGCATGCATAATGCAAGTAAGGGTCACGGCGCAAGATAACACAATGCAATACACTAACAAGTGTACGTGAGGTGCGCAAGATAGCGCGAATGATACAATGCACAAAATAGTGTGATACGCTAAACAGCGCGATTGATTTGAAATGCACAAGATAGTGCGATGTGATATGCAAAGCACAAAATAGCGCGATGGATGCAATGCACAAGACAGTGCGATGGGGGTGCGCAAAATAGCACGAATGATAAACTGCACAGAATAGTGCGATGTGCAAAATAGCGCGAATGATAAACTGCACAAAACAGTGCAATTGCGGTACGTAAAATAGCGCGAATGATACAATGCACAAAATAGTGCGATACGCTAAACAGCGCGATTGATTTGAAATGCACAAGATAGTGCGATGTGATATGCAAAGCACAAAATAGTGAGATGGATGCAATGCACAAGACAGTGCGACGGAGGTGCGCAAAATAGCACGAATGATAAACTGCACAGAATAGTGCGATGCGCAAAATAGCGCGAATGATAAACTGCACAAAACAGTGCAATTGAGGTGCGCAAAATAGCGCGAATGATAAGAAATGCACAAAACAGTGTGATACACTAAACAGCGCGAGTGATTAGAAATGCACAAAACAGTGCGATACGCTAAACAGCGTGAGTGATTTGAAATGCACAAGACAGTGCGATACGCTAAACAGCGCGATACGCTAAATAGCGTGAGTGATTTGAAATGCACAAAACAGTGCGATTGAGATACAACCACAAGATGCACAAGACAGTGCAAGTGAGACACAAAGTGTAAGTGCACAAGACAGCGCGAGTGAGATAAAATGTACAAGAAAGTGCGATAAAATACATCTTCTATGCAATATGGGGACATTTTCCATGCAAAAGATACAGGCATTTTCTATGCAAGTATGGAAGCACATTCTATGCAATATTGAAAGCAAGCATATTCTATGCATGAAACAAGCAAAGCATATTCTATGCGGAATCGAAAGCAAGCATATTCTATGCATGAATCATAACGATGTGCGGCACGCATGCAACAACAGTGTATATGAAAGTTCACATTCTATGCAGTAGAGGAGCATCAAATATGTACTCTGGTGCCTCTGATTTACCTCTTAGAGGACTTTGCAACACACTCAGCTCAAAAAGGGCACACCCTGTTCATATTGGCGAGACATAACATCTGCTGCTGCTTTAATTGCCATTCTAACTTGAAGCATGCTTAAGCTTGGAGTAGAGGCACACTCATTCTTCGGAGCACTGACAAGGCCTGAAGAGGTACATATGGAATGCAATCTCAGAATTTTCTGAAGGCGAAACACACTCAGATGCTCAAAATTTTCCCTCTTTTTTTTTGCTTTGCAGTCAGGAACTTATATAGCTTCAGATAAGTCCTTGTTTTACCGTTCACACTTATCGGGGGTGGACCCTGCAGTTTTATGAAAGAACAAATCCTATTTTGCACAACTGTGGAGAATGGCACAGCACTCTGAGCACAAGATGATTTTTTTGAAATTGAGAAATAGGTTCTCGACCGAGTATTGAGCCTACAACTGAACACAGCGAAAAAGACTCAATAATGGAAAACAAAAGGTACACAACCTAAACACATCGAGACACACTCGGACTGACTCAAAGCAAGAATCGAGACAAAACAAAAGACACAACACTCAGACGTGTTACAAAGACGAGAGACCTCTTGGTGCACGATGAGCCAGTTTCTCCGGGTATTATTTTCCACCCTTTTCTTATTTGTGATTCTCACATCACTCGGCCCTCAGGCTCTTTTTTCTGAAAAAGCCCTTTTCTCACTTTTTCCCTCAGCGCACATCTCTCTATTCTTCAATCTCTCATTTTTTAAATCCCTCCCCTGGGTGGTTGATGGATAAACAAAAAGTTGTGGGCTCTTGCCCCTAGCATTCCGCTAGATTCTTCTTCTTCTGCACGCGACTAGTGAGTTTCTCCCACAGAGGGGCTGTGCTACAACTGGGTGTGTAGCAAATCTGAAACTGACATCGGTTGACGATGCTCTGCTGGGGAGTTTGGACATGATCAGATCTGTCCAGATGAGCGAGTGGAATATCTTGATCCATTCCAGTTCGTGCTTCGCACTTGGCTTGATACCTCGTTGCTCGAAGGATGAGAGAGCTTTCAGCCCTTTTGCTGTTAACTTCAGTTGTGCCCTTTTCTGGCAGGTAGAGTGCCCTTCTTGGCAAGTATTGTGGCAATGGGGAAAAGACGGAACACCTGGCTCGACTATGCCCCTAGTTCATCATTTCGACAATTTTTTGTTTTTGGCTTTCTACTAAGACAATTTTGACCAAAATGAGAGTTCGATTAACACGCTTGTTCGATTTTCTGATTCAAAATCATGCAAGTTAGGTTATGAGCACTGAAAATTTTCCTTTTTTGGGTCCAAGAAAAAGGTCCAGTTTTGGAAAAATGGAATAGTTTTCGAGAGAAGACCAATCAACCTTAGTAAAAATTCTCAAAAACTGTTTTTTCAAACGACCACTGCTCAACAAGCATAGAACCCACTCTCGAGATGCACAACCTCAAATTCGAAGGAAAATTGCCCCTTGCTTGAGGGGAGCTGCATGGCAATGGACAGTCGCCCTTTGTTTGAACGGCACCACAGTGCATTGAATGGCAATGGAAAGTTGCCCTTGTCTGAATGGCCCCGCAGCGTATTGTAGTCAGTCCTCAGAGTGATGAACACAACCAAATTCTCGGATACATAGAAGCGAAGATGATCAAAACCATTACATGGGCACAATCAATTTGAAGTGTTTTTCGGCTGGACTTCAGAATGAAGTTGCCTACGTATCCCAAAGATGGGAATCAAGCTTTACGTAGTTCGGGGTTAAGGTACACTCGGGTATTTTAACCTCTCCTTTTGCGCTCTAACTTTTGCCAAGGCCGCCCTTTGCGGGTTTTCAACCTTGCAAGCTATATTCTTCAATTCTTTTTCATTTCATTTCTGATTTTTTTGATTTTCTTTTTTTGTTCTTTTCTTTGCATCTTTCTTTTTTGTTCTTTTGTTCTTTTCTTTTTTTTGTTCTTTTTCTTCTTCTCTTGCTCTAACTTTTGCCTGGGCCGCCTTTCCGGATTTTCGGCCCAGCGAGCCTCTCATGGGTAAAGTATAGCTTTGTCCATGTCAAATGGTTTTGAGATCCCGAAGTCATCTGAATCCAGGAGAATGGCTGTTGTTCGCTGACTATGCAAGAGTCCATCCAATGGAGGGTGAATTTGCCCCTAGTGTTTGTGGATAGGGCCTCGGTTGTCCTCCAACAATGTCTTTTTCTTTCCTCCCTTCTGGGATTTGGCATTCTTGCCGATCTTCATCTTGGACTCTTCGAGCACATTTGAAATTCTTGCCCCTAGTTCGAGGGGTGCTCCTGATCTAACTTCGCAAGCTTCTTGATCTGACTTTGTTGCCGCTAATTCACGGGCTGCTCTGGATCCGACCACATAGGCCTTACATTGTAGTTGACCTTTGAACTTTCTGAGTTCTAGTCCGAGGTTTGAAAATGAGGAGTCGAGTCTCGAGGCTGAGAGCGATCCTAAGCTGCACAATTTCAAGAGCGATTCCACAGGTCTTCGCAGGACCACGTAAAACATTTTTTTGAAATCTTTTAAGAAAACGACTAATCGCTCGCGCTGAAGACGGTGTGGGACCAATTTGGATCAAGCCAGGATCCTTCTCAGTACTCACGTTAACAAACATGATTTCATTCATTAAGGGCTTAGCACGCCTCTCTTTCTCTCAATTTGATCAAAGTTTTGCAAATCCCGAGGAATTCCTTCCCCTTTGTTTTCATCACAATGTTTAAAAGGTTTTGAAAAACTTAGGTCAATGCAATGATTTTCAAAGCACAGAAAAGCAGGTGAAAAGCATTGTCGTTTCATTCAGAACTTCTGGCACAACTGGCACATGGCAGAAGCGAACACAAGAATGTGAAAATCACTGTTGTTCATTCAAATCTGTTGGCATTACTGGCTCCAAGACAGAAATAGACTCAAAAGAAAGCAAAAAGACAAACACAAAACAAAATAGTGATGCCCGAGGTAACACCCCTGGAATCACCTGACTCTAACAAAACAGGACTGATTCGGTACAACAAGACAGACCCAACGGACTCAGTAAGAAAAGACTGACTCTGTACGACACAACAAGACTGACCCAATACCCAAGTCAGAAAGCACAAAAACTGGTATTTGCATATTGCTCAGAACAGTGCATGCCATTCCCACGTCTGGAGTTAATCGAGCGCTGCCTGCAGGTGGTTCATCCCCCGATCACATAACATTATCCCCCCAAATTCACCGATCCAGTGCCGATAGACTTTGCTGAGCTCGGCGGGAGGATGACCCCATTGTCAAATAGATCCTGTACTTCATGGCGAAGACAGAAGCAGTCGTCGGTAGTATGGCCAGTTTGTTGATGGTACACGCAGTACTGGGTAGCGTCATGCGTAGCCGGAAGAGGGTTCGGGAGAGGCCGAGGCTCAAGGGGTTTGAGATGGCCTTGTCTAACAAGGATTTAGAGAGCTTTGGACAAAGGCATATAGAGGGCATGGAAGACCCTCCGACCTCGGGGTTGGTACGTCAAGGTTTGTGGATTTTTGCTGGGAGCACCAGCAAAGGGATTGGCAGGTGCTGGCCTGGTTTGCTGATCTCTTCCGAGTGGAGGATTAGAGCTAACAGGATCATTTCTGGTACAATGGCCCTTTTCCCGATTTTTCCTTGATTCAGACTGCCCCCAACTTGAGTGGCAAAAGTATTATCCATAGTTTTTGCAACCACTGCAAGCACTTGCTGTTTGTTCAGTCCTTCGGCTTTCAAAGCCTCAACGGCAGACAGAAGACGTTCATGGGGATCCATACCCGCCCCTACCTTGTTCTTTCCACTCGCCTCCACTTTGCCAAGGGATTGGCATTCCTCAAATATAGCCCTTTCCAAGACTGGGGAGCCTTTTGACATGAACTCCCTGGTATGTGATGTGGTTAATGACGGAGCCAATGTCCCGGAGGCCAGATCTGTCACAGTTTTCTAAAGATCTTCGATCATTCTCTTCAGCTCAGAAGTAGTGGGCTCACGGGTTTGAAATGATTGAGGTTCAGGTGCACCCATCATGCATAAGTCCATGCTTTCTGGGATAAACACCTCAGGCTTGGGTAGATGGGCTGAGGTGATGTATATGCTGGGGTCATAGGTGGATGGCAGTATATGGATAAGATTGAGGTAGGCAGGAGATGTTCGGTCATTGGGGTCTGAAGGTGGAGCTATCGTCCGATTGTCGATGAGATTTTGGACCTCGTGACGAAGGCGGTAGCAACGGTCGGTGCCATGACCTCGTTGCTGATGGTACACACAGTACTTGGAGGGGTTATGTCTGGCTGGGAGTGGGTCAGGCAGAGGTTGAGGATCGAAGGGTTTGAGATGCCCTCTTTCCATCAAGACTTTTAGTGCGCTAGTCAGGCTCATATAGAGGGGGGTGAAAGTTCTGCTCTAAGCTCGGGCTGGGCCGACGGTTTGTAGGCTTGGTTTGGCAAAAGGGTTGGTTGTGGTGACTGTATTGATTTCAGTGGGTTCGGAAATAGTGCTACTTCCAGCATTGGTACTCCTTGAAATCATCCTCCTTGTCGGTTCCCTTGTTCTGGGAATGATCCCACTGTTGAATGCATTCTCGACCTGAACCCCTAGTTCATGTAGACTTTTGAAAGTGAATAGTGGAGCGACTATCAACTTTTGCAACATATCATGCTCGAGGTTTCGCACCATCATCTGCACTTGATCCCTCTCAGAAGGGCGACGATCTGTCATTTGTGCTGCCTTTACTCTCTACCTCGCAACGAATTTCACAAAAGGCTCTATTGGGTTCTGGCGAGTTGCTTCAAGCTCTTGGATGGTCATTTCAACTTGGGTATTGTAGGAATACTGATCGACAAAGGCCTCAGCCAATTCTTCCCAATTTTGCTTCACTTTGTCCTCCAACTTAGCGTACCAAGTGGTTGTTACACCCGACAGGGTTCTTCCATACAGAGAGAGTTTTTGTGGCTTAGTCAGACCCATCGGCTTCAGGACATCTAAGAAAAGTCGGATATGTACCATTGGATCTCCAGACCCGTCGAAACGTTCAATATGTGGCATCTTGAATCTGTCTGGGAGCCGTACGGCAGACTCCGTGTGCCCATCCTCAATGTCGGGAATGGAGTTAAGGCCATGTGCCTTTTTGAATTGCTTCTCAAGGTTTGCGATTTTCACCGCAGTCGGATCGAGGTCACTAGCATCAAGAGGATAAAGCCTCTCATTAGGCTGCACCAGGGGTCTGGAAACTCGGGCTTGAGCCAACCCTTCTCGAGGATCTGGACCGTGCAAATCTTCAGCTGGCGGAAGTGGGTCAAAGTTCGGCTGGGGTCCTAAAGCTGGATGTAAGGGAGATGCCTTAGATGGGCGCTGCGTTTCAATACTGGTCTCAGCCTGCATGGCAGTTCCCTGATTTAGCGTTGCTGTCACGGCCACAAATTCTTCCGAACCCTGTGCCATCACGGTCTGGTAAGTCTGAACAAAGGTGATGTGACTGGTGACTGACGGATCAGATGAACCGGTGAGCCCTGACTGGCTTTTCTTTGCCTTGCCTCAGCGAAAGAACACTGGTTGCCCTTGAATTGAATCTCTGACCTAACAAAGTCTATCAGCACTAGTCCAATGTACCCGGGGGATATTGAAGCTTTCTGAAGCTATAGTTCCAGGACTACCCTAGCAAAAGAGGAAACATGCAGCATCTCAGCTTGATTTCACCAAAACAGATATGAACATAACAGGATGACTGTGCCCTCTACTGAACTCTGCCCCAAAATTCGGCCTGTAAATTGTTACCCTTTGGTAAACTGAATCCCAAAATGCTGAACTGGTGCCTGCAGGCCTGATGCCCAAACTTGTAAACTGATACATGCATTCGTATAGAGACGCACTCTAAAGTACATAACAAGCAAGTGAGAGCCAAAACACCCCTATGTTGGGATAGGGTTTCCCTGTCCTATTTTGTCAGGAGCTAGGGTTTCACTACGCACGCAGCGGTTTCAAACAACCTAAATCGGGTGAGCAACCTGTCCTAGCTTGAAATGGTCACTATGGATTCCGAATATGCACTAGGTCGAATGGTCAAAAGGGTGCCCCGATAAAACTGGGGTTTGTGTTCCCATACTGGCAGAGCCCACAACCGGTCAGCCTTATGGTTATGTCTTGACAAGACAAGCCTCCGGCAAACCGTTCAGGAATAGCAGATGGCAAACACGGTGTCCTAGGCGCACCAATGCAAATGCAATGCAAAGAAACACATAAGTGTAATCAAAACAAGATATCATGAGTTCGAGTCAAGTTCTCTAACTCCCCAGCAGAGTCGCCAGAAACTGTAGACGTCCCCCGAACGTCGCGGGAGGAACGAGTCCCCCGTTCCGTTCGATATTGGGCTCATTACAGTTCAGGACTCTAAAATTTGTCATGGTTCTAAATCTGAACCAAAGAGTCCAAATCCGGCAAATCGTTTTGAGAAAATAGATTTTGAAAGAAGTGCCAAACATGGACTGCTTTGCCAGATACAGAGTCGCCACCTAAATATTTAATTTTGGAGAAATTTAGGAAACCCTGACTCGTTTGCCTAAGGCCACGTGTCCGTCATCACCAAGTTTGCCTCAGCTCGGGAACTTGGGTACGATTGGGGAAGGTCACTTCGTGAGCACCCCCGCTCGCCCGATCAAAGATCGGCCTCTACAAACCATGATATCTATTTTTTGAAAACATTATGCGTTCTTATTCCGGTTATTAGCCTAAATTTACTATGTGATGCGCACAGCATACAAGTATAAGACTGGATCGCCTGAATTAGAACAAAACATTTCATGTTTGTTTGTTTAAAAATGGTTTGATGGGTGCCTACTCGCAGTAGGCTAAGACGTGGATTTGCCACCCTCGTGTGGGCTTAGAAAATATGATTTTGCCACTATCTAGTGGGCTTAAAACACACATTTGATGAATTGTTCAATCCAAAATAACCCAACCTTCACCCACAGGCATTTAGGCAGTTATATCACATAAGCAATTAGCCTTATGGTAAGCATGCTATTTCATGGCAGTCACTCACACGCATGCAAGGATGCTAAAGCATAAAACTTACCGAGTACTCCAAGCCAAAACAGAAACTAATTAGAAATCCATGCATGATCCCTAATTATACGGAAATGCCTAATGCACACACATGCAAAAATGTAACTATAGCAGGCTCGGCTATTCTAAACATGGCATATGAAATGCTACAGCTAAACATGTATTCAACTTGGAATTGAAAATACAATGCAGTTAGTATGATGCGCCGAGCCCGGTGCCATGCAACAAGAGAAATGGATGCAAACATGCTATCATGCTGTATGCTAATTGAAATATGCCCTAATCTAACCATCATAAGCGGGTAAATAAAAGGGAGAAAGACGTGGGGTTGGAAGACATACATCACACACACGCACACTTATTACAGTTGTGCCCTCGCTCGGAGGGTCCGAATAAATAATATACAGTCCCAAATGAATAATTACAGTCCAAATAATTACAAAATCCTAATTAATTAACAAATTAAACTAGGTAAGCTGTAAACTAGCATGCAAGCTAGGGACTGCCTCGACACTGCTCTGGATGATGAATGATGCATGTCCGGATTGCTTTGTACGGAAATCCACTGCGATGCCCCGGTTTGCCTCTGTTTGCAATAATTTTTTTGGAAAGCGTGCCAAGCCCCGGAAGACTACTGATTCTTGATTTGCTGCAATAGAGAGCAGGAAAGGGGCATAGCAATATATTTTCACAAATGTATGCATGCTTCGGTCCTCGTGCCACCAATCACACATATCGATGCATGATGGCTGAGGAGTCGAATTGCACAACTCAATATGAAATGAATGCACATATAAACACAACAAAACTTAAACTCCATTATGGATAATCCGGAGTGTCGGTGACTGGGAATTGAGACACGTTTCGTTACTCGAAGTATGAAACGTCCCTCGTTTCCCGTGCTCGGGCTAACTCCTATCCCAAGCACAATGCAATATGCGTGACATGCATGAATGCAACTAATATACAACCTAGCATGCACAATGCTATGAAATGGCATACACGATGCACGAGGTAACATGGCATACACAATGCGCTAACATACAACCTAGCATACGCAATGCTATGAAATGAAATGGCATACACAATGCACAATGGACTTACACCAACACAAGTGGACCTCAGCCGCACTCACATAGGAGGCCATAAGATGAAAAACGAGACACTCGAAATGCGTGCACACATGTACGCAAACCGAGGACCGATCCTAGGGCACCAAATGCCACTCTAACAAGACATGGCAAGGCATGGAATATGGCATACTAGCATGCAAATTTCAGTAGCAAAATATGATGCAAAACAGCCCCGAAACATGGCAATATGGTACCCGATGCATGAAATGAGACCCGAAACGCAAAACTAGGCACACGCAATGGCCTATAGCTATACAAAGAATGCATTATTTGAACATGAAGTGTGAAGAAAGAATCAAGACAGTCCCAAAACAAGCATATTTACAGTTTTAAGCAAGGCCAAAAAATGAACACAAATAGGACTAAGCTAGCATGCAAAAATGACCCCGTAAGAGAGGTAATGAAGCAAGTAATAGCTTTTGGCCCTAAATGGCTAAGATCCCTTCAACAAAGTTGAAGAGGGGATCAAAATGAAGTACTTTATAGTTTACAACAAGCCACAGATCTAAACACAAACAGGCCTAAAACATTGTGCAAGAAATGAGCCAAAAGGGAGACAAAGAAGCAAGTGATGGTTGCTGGCCTCAAACAGAGGAGGGCCCTTCAATAAAGTTGAAGAGGGGCCCAAAAAATGGTGTTTTACAGTTAGTAACCAGACCCAAAACAGTGCACATGTAAGCTTAAAATACTATGCAAAATAAGGCCTAAAAAGAGGTTTGAACACAAAGAGCAAAAAGGGAGCTTCAAACAGCAAAAGTCCCTTGATTAAACATGAAGAGGGGGGTCAAAATAAGGCTATTTACAGTTCGGACCATGGCCCAAAAACACAAGCACGAGGGGCTAACAAAACATGCAAAAATAAGGCCAAAAGAGGGATAAAGAGGCAAGTGACAAAAGGAAGCCTCAAAAAGTGAAGAGCCCTTCAACAATGTTGAAGAATGGCTCAAAATAAGCCACTTTAAAGTTTATAACCAAGCTCAAAACAATTTAAAAATAGGCCTAAAATACTATGCAAAAAAGAGGCATACAAGAGAGGTAAAGAAGCAAGTGTTAAAAGGAAGCCTCAAACAGGGAGAGGCCCTTAAACAAACATGAAAAGGAGCTCAAAATAATGCTATTTTGAGTTAGGGTCGGAGCCCAAATATGCAAGCAAGTATAGCTTAGATTGTATACAAAAATAGGACCAAAAAGAGGAGAAGGAGACTTACCCTTGAAGAACCAATCTTTGACAGCCTTTGGACCAAGTTTGGGTGTTCCTAAGCTCTGAAAGACAGCCTCAAGCTACTGGTATGGAGTATGGAGGCCTTGTGCTATGAGGTGTAGTGTAAAATGGTGTAGGATTTGAAGGATTTTGGTGCTGGGAGTAGAGAGGGAGAGAGATGTAATGCAAGAGCCTAAAACAATTTTTTGTAACCTCTGAAATGGGAGCTGGAGGGCCTGCTATATAGGCAAGAGTGTGGGAAAAAAGGGGGGAAAAATGGGGGGAAAAGGAATTCAAGTTTTCCCCCCCCCCAAAAGGCCAAACCCTCGGACATGGGTGAAATGCAAAACAGAATACATGGCTGGAATGCACTTGGGACACGGATCATGGCTGGCCGGGTATTGAAGTTGCAGGTGGCCGGCCAGCCAAGGGTCAAAAGGCTCAAGAAGCATTAGTGGCCGGCCACCCCAGATTGGTGGCCTCCCATGTGTGTACAACACAACCATGTGGTCAAAAACTGGAGAAAGTGAACCAGGAGAGAGAAAAGGCCACTTTTATGAGGGGTTCAAAAGGGTCACGCACAATTACTGGCTGGCCATGTGATATTGGTGGCCTCCCAGGTGTGTACAACACAAATATGTGGTTTAGGGCTGGAAAAAGTGGCCTTATGGTGGTCAACATTGGCTTTCAAGTGAGAAAACACGGGCGACGGAGGGCGATAGAGGAATAAAACTAGTTGTCAGAACAATTATTGGCCTCCCACCCTTTTACGACCTTCTTAACAATGAAACAGAGGTCCCTGCCAAAAATGAACCCAAACCGATGTAAAATGAAGGTTCGGGAGCCGAAGCGCGCAGCTCGAGGCCCTGAAAACTGACTGTTAGGCACCAGAAGTGGTGTTCGACCACGAAGTTGGTCTCTCGAGCCACAGTGCCCCTCAAAAGGGAGCAAATAAGATGCACGCCAAAAATCGGAACAAAAGGAGGTGGTTAAGCGGTCCCGAACCGAGGCACGTGGCCAACGGCTCTGAAAAATCAGAAACCGGACTCCAAACGGGCAAAATGGCCTACGACCACGAAACGTAGCCTATGGCCACTGAGAGATGATCTACGAGACCTCTCCCTCCCTTCGGGAAGAGAAAACAGAGAAAACAGAGCTTGGTTCGCAAACCGAGGCAAAGCACGAAAGAGTCCGGAAGTCCGGAGGCAAGGCTTGCAGCCGGGACTCTGAAACTTCTGAACAAGCGCAATATGCAACATCACCAAGCGCTTAATCGGTGACGTCTGAGTCTTAAGGTCGGTCAAAAATGGGGTGTCTACACTGATTATATGGGTTATAGTGACTAAAAAATTTTTAGTAGTCCAAAGTAAAGCTTTTTGGCGACTAAAAAAATTTAGTAGCCAAAAGTCTACAATTGGTGATTAAAAATAAGTTTGGTTGCTAATTATATGGGTTTTACTGACTAAAAAAATTTTAATAGCCAAAAGTAAAGGCTTTTGGTGACAAAAAAAATTTTAGTAGTCAAAAGCCTACAATTGGTGACAAAAAAATAAGTTTAGTCACCAAAATTGGTCATTCTTAGCGACTAAAATTATTTTGGTCGCTAAAAGTTAATTTTTTATTTTTATTTTGCTACTAAATAGTTTATTTTACATAAATTATGTTATAAAATAATTATGTTTATACGTATACTTTTATACTAATATGGGTGTATGTATAATTTTATGTTATAAAATATTGGTCGGTAAATGTATAATTTTAAAGAAATATAATTGACAATTGGCGACTAAAATTTTGGTCGCTAAAGACTTGCTTTTCGCTGACCAAAGGTTTTTTGGTCGGCAAAACCCTCCAAGACTTTTCCCGAAAGGGTTTTGGCGACAAATGTAGCGACCAAAATTTTTGATCGCAAAATGTCATTGGCGACCAAAAAACAGACAATTGGCGACTAATATTTTAGTCGCTAAAAGTGACTCTTTTTTTGTAGTGAATACATACTTCTATTTTATAGGACCGAGCAAGCAATTCGTACAATTTGTAATATGATCCGGTCCAGTCTAATCCGGTAGGTTTGAATTAGTTTTTTGAATCTGTGGTTCATTTTTGGATTGGAAATTTACAAATCCATAGGTCCCGAATCGGTTCTGGATTTAACCCCACGATTCCGGATTGGAACCGATCCGGACCATATAGAAATAGTCTATATTTATACCATATACCCTCCCACATAATATCATTTCTTGTTTCATATAAAAGCAAGCTAAACTCTAACCCTAATTCACACACGCCACACCATTCACTCTCTCTAACACTCTCATCTCTCTCTTGGTACTCTTTCTTTCTTATCTTTCTTATTTCAGACTGAGTTCTCTCTATTGGTACTGTCTCTCACACTCTCATCCATCTCAGATCAGATCAGTGAGCTGCTTGTCTCTCTCTTGGTTCTCTCTCGATGAGCTCTCTCTCTCTTTCTCTCTCACTGTCACTCTCTCTCTCGATGACACTGCTTTTGTTCCTTTGTTCTCAGTCGCAGTCAGCTCAGATCATCCATCTCATCTCAGATCATCCATCTCAGGTCAGATCGGTAGTTGTAGCTGCTTGTCTCTCTCTCTCTCTAACATTGTTACTTTTTTGTGGATTTCATGCCAGATCAGTAGATTTAATCTCAGATCGGAGATATTCAGTGAACTCTACACTCTGAAATCAATTGTTCATCTCATCTACAACGTGGATTCGTTATATGTAAGTAAAAAATCTTCTTGTGATTTCATGTCAGATGGGTGTGTATTTTTTTTTTTTTTGTATATATTTCATCTCTGAACTCTACACTTTGTATATATATATTTTTGAAATAGGTGTGTATTTTTCTGTTTCTGAAATGGGTGTGGGTGTGTAGTTAAGAGTTTTTTTTATTTTTTATTTTTTTGGTTTTTATCTTAAATAACGGTGTATATATTTTTTCTGTTTTTATTTTTTTTCATAAACAGTGATTTTTGTATATAAGGAGAGAAACGGTGCATCTTAAATGGGTGTGTATATATAATATGATTTCTCTTTTTAATTTTTTTCTTTGATTTTTGGTATGATTTCTATATATAAGGAGAGATACAATGTATATTTGTTCTTTGATTTCTTGTATGATTTCTTGTTTGTTGCTATCTACTACTACTGTTGTTTGTTTGCTTGGAATTTTGTTACTAAAGATGACATTTTGGAGAATTGGTGATACTATTTTAATAGGTTTTTGTTATTTTATATGTTGTTGTTTTTGTTGATCAGTTCACATATAATGTTGTTTGCTTTAAATGTTATATATATATATATATATATATTTTGTTATTTAATTATGTGAATCCGTGATCCTAAACCGATCCAATATGTGTTTAATCGGATTGGTTCCATGATTTAAACGGATTGGATTGGTTCTAATTTCTCAAGAACCGTAGATAACGGATTGGTCCTAGTTTTACCCTAATCCAGACCATATTTACCCCTACTTTTTTAGGTGTGTACCATATGTCCAGTTGTAATTTTTATAATCTTTGGTTATGACTCGTTGTGTTGGTTATGATTCATTATGATGTTAGTTATGACATAATATGATTTCTTGTTATTTTTATTTTAGTTATGATCAAAAAGGTGTTTTGTTATGACTCAAGTAATGTTTGGTGGACAAGCAGTTGGCCCAGTAGTTTATGTAGCTGTTCCTTAGGACAGTAAGAAAGTTAGAAGTTTAGGGTTCGAATCAATGGAGAGACTGTGGCTCTTTCATTGTAATCTAACATTTTTTTTTTGGTTGTTGTCAATAGATAGAAGAGTAATTACAGTATGAGAAATATTTAAATCATCAAACAAATTACTAACCCACAATAATTAGAAAGTCAATAAAATCTAACAACCAACCCTCCAAGCCAACTCCAACAAATAACTAATAATCACATACAACCCCTATAAAGACGGAGAAATAATCACATAAAACTCCTATAAACTACAAAGGATATCAAACTCCTTTCCATAGAAGTTGGTTGAACCCAAGATCTGACATTACAAAGGATGCTACACAACCACTAGACCAAATGTCTTGGTTTAACTTACTAACTCCCTTACATTCTATTATGCCCCAAAAAAATTGTACTGTTTGGTTATAACTCTTGTTTGTTTGGGAACATACTATTTTAGTAACTTTTTAGTTTTTTGGTTAAAATATGAGGTAAAAAAATTAGTATGTTTAGGATGACTTTTTAATTTTTTACAAAAATATATACAAAAAGTAGAAAGAAGAGGGAATCTTTGATTTTTTTAGTGATTTTTTGACTTTTCTAAAATGTGATGTTGCCAAACGAAGCCTTAGTTATGATTTATTGTGATATTTGTTATTACCTATTGTCATTATTATTTTGGTTATGACCAAAAATGTATATTTTGTTATGACTCGTTGTATTATTTTTACTTATAATTGAAATTGATTTAGTTATGACATTTATGCTATCAACACCATAAATATAATAATTTATATATGATACACGTAAAAAAAAAATAAAAAATAAAAAATGTATTGTAGAATCACCTACTAAAATTTAACAATAAAAAAGTAGATGATATAATATTTGGTATATATGAGTTACCTTTACGTTGCCTGCAATCTTTATGGCATCAATGATTTTAAGTTGTTCAAGTAGGAGAGGGGCCCCAAGCACAGAGATTACAACATCAATTTGTTTAATGATTGAGACAAGCTACTGATGCTCGCTCAATTCTCCCTGCACACAAAGCAAAGTAAAATACAAATAAAACTACTTAGCATTATTTTTTTATAGGATAAATTAGAAAAACACTTCTTAAAATTTATTTAAAATATATATTTTTTTTAATTTTGAAAATTACATTATATCTCTTTAAATTTTTAATCGTATAACAAATAATTATTTTTATTAATAAATTATTAAGTCAATTAAGAGTTTTAATGATACCAGAATAATATTTCAATTAACAATTATAATAATTTTATTTTTATATAAAAGAGTAGTTATGATTTTTTTTTGTGTGTTAATTTTGTTAAATAAAAAATTCTGATAAGGGATATTTGTAATTTCTAGAAACAAAAGAAGCAATCTGTGTTTTAAATAAATTTCAAGAGATGTATATATAATTTATCATTTGCTATACAAGTTCTGCTAGTGACAGTTTTACAAGTTGTCAATAAACACTATAAAATATCAAAATATTTATAATTTCAATATACTAAATATCCCAAAATACTTTTACATATTTTAATACACTTCTTACACACTTCTGACATAAAACTTCTTTCGGAAATTCTATGGTTCACACCCCTCCAAAAGTGTGTACTATATGCACTTTGTTATGTATTTTTGTGGTGTGATATGTATTTTTTTGATAAATATTACATATTTTTTTGGTAGGAGTTACATCAATATGTGGTTGAAAAGTGAAGTTACGCATTTTTGTGGTAATGCTACATATTTTGTGATATTGTTACATATTTTGTAGTTAGAAAATGTTTGAATAAAAATAACATGTAACATTAGCACAAAATGTGTAACTTTATTTCTTTCTGAACCACAAATTATTGTAACTCCTACCAAAAAAATATGTAATATTTATCACAAAATACATAACATTTATCATAAAAATACATAATAAATGCATATGGTACATACCTTTTGAAGGGATGTGTACCATAATGTTTCCCAATTTCTTTACATAAGAAATGTTTGAGAGCTCTAGAGAGAGAGCTCTAATAGTTCTAATTTGTGTGTGGGCCCCATCTTATGTAAAGTTTTGGCCTTTTTTTTAAAATTTTTTTTTTTTTTTCACATCACTAGAGCTCAACTAGAGCTCAATTAGAGCTCTAGTTTTAGAGGGATGTATCACTGCTGTTCTTTACACAACTCTCGTGAGAAGAAATGAGATTGGCAGGTAGACAATAGAGGTGGAGCGAGTAGGGAAGGTATGGAGGTAGTGGAAAGTGAGGGAGTGCTACGAAAAAAGGGTTTATAGTAACACTACAACATATAAGAGTTTTAAAAACCAAATGTTTTGGTCTCTAAAAGTGAAATTTTGTTACAAAAGACATTTAAGGAGTAATTTAAATCTTCATAAAGATAGTCGCTAAAAAGTCGTCCCGAAAAGTAAAAAATAAGGCTTTTGGCGACAAAATTTTGAAAATGTCACTAATAAACAGACTTTTAGGGACAAAATAATTTGTTCTCAAAATGGTTTATTTTTTAAGACAAAAAATTTGGTTCTAAAAGGATAATAATTTATCACTAATGTCTAATATTTGTTGCTAAAAATATAATAACAACACTTTTCACAACAAAAATATTTGATCCCTAAAAAACTATTTTATCCTTAAATTTTAATCTCCAAAATCTTAATTTTTTGCAGTGTACGGAAGGAGTAGTCGGTGGTGGTTGGTTTAGAAAATACAATAGATATATAATTTTTGTTTTTAAAAATATTTTGAAAAGAAGTAGAAGAAGAAGGAGAACAACAATCCAAAAAACAAAAACTGCAGTATATGAAGAACGGTAACAAAAAAAAAAAAAAAAAACGTTATGCCCTAAAAAATCTCTCATATGAGGGTTACATGACAATTTCGTTAAACAATTTCACACCAAATTAACGGAAGGGCCATATTGTTATAATTGACCAAAAGTGTAAAGAGTTAATTGTTATAATTTTAAAATGAGAGGCCAAAATAAGATTTAATGTAAAGTAAAAGGGAGCAAAGTATAAACTATCCTAATTTTTGCTAAAAAATTTAACAAAAAACTAACGGAAAGTACATATTTTGACTGATGGAAAGTGATTGAGACGCCCTCCAATCACTACCCCACACACAGGTGGCAGGTGGTGATTGGAGGAGAAGGAAAAAAAGAAAAAAGAAAAAATAAAAACTGACCAATCAGAGAGAGAGGGGGTCAAAGAGGGTGCCTCCTTGAGGGGGTCTAACTCATTTTCCTTGACTGATATTGCAAGGAATTAATTATTATAATTAAAAAAATAAGAAATCAAAACAAAATTTGATATAAAATACAAGAGCATATGCTGTAATTTACAAAGTGTAATATGAAACATATGTAAGAGCAAGATGATTAATACTTGGATGATAGTGACACCATGGACTGAAACTCCTTGTGCAGTTCCACCTTGGAGGGTTTGGTGTTGGGGGTGATTGGCCTTCCATACACGAAAGTTGGATGCCCCATTCTAATGCTTGCCTTTACTATGTACTCCCCAAGATACCCAGTTCCCCCAATACAAGAATCTTGCTCAACCCACTTGCCATTCTCTCTCTATCCTTGTGTGTGCCAATGTGTATTTGTAGACAGAGATCTTCATGGGATATGACTTTATATCCTCGCCAAAAAAAAAAAAAAAAAAAAAAAAAAAAATTGTACTACAAAACACGTTAATGGTTAAATAAAAGCTGGTTTTTTTGTTTTTTTTTTAACTTTATTTTTTTGAGAAAATGTGTGTAAAAAAATGTGAGGGGTTTTTTTTTATTTTTTATTTTTTTTGTTTGACTTTTAATAGGTTAAAAGTTGACTTTTAACTTTTAACTCGTTTCTCAAATGGGACCTAAATAAGAGTTATATTAGGGATTCTAAATAAATTATCAAATTTTCTATTAAATCTCTTACATAAGTGTAGAACCCATACACATGTGATTTGTGTGAATCTTACACCCATATGAGAAGTTTGATAAAAAAATTGATAATTTATTTGAGATTCATAACATTTTTCCCTAAATAATGTCACACACCCTTCTCATGTGTGAATATTGTACATAACATGATCCTTTGTAACCTAATCATATCTATCAATCTATATATATATATAAGTAAAATGGGTTTTTGTGAAGAGTGTTGTGGGAGTTTCAAAACCTCATAATAAATTTGTAGATTTATTAAATTAAAAAATATATTTAAAAAGTGGTATTGGCTAATCCATTAAAGTAATAATTTTCAAAATATTAATAATTCCATTATTTATAGGGCGTGCACAAACCCGTATAACCCAACAAACCCGCTTGGGCCGACTCAACCTAGTACTGAACGGATGATTTCGAATGTTGTTTGGGTCGACTGCAGGTGTTACTCTGCAAATTTGACAATCGAAACCAAAAACCCAAATCGACTGATATAGCACATAATATATACATACATATATCTATACTATATATATAATCAAATGTAGTGGTTTTGTCAAAAATTTGTAAATATTCATTCCTAAATTCTCATAATTTTAAAATTATCTCTTTCCTACGTGGCAACCCTTTTTTATTGTCTTTCGTGTTTTCTATTTTCCTCCATTTTCTATTTGTTTGATTAATTAAAATGAAAATTAATTTCATGGCTTATGGATAAAGATTTGAATTTCAAAATTCCTCCATATAGATAAACATATAAAAACTGATAAATAATTTATGAAAATTAATTTCATGGTATACAGATAAAGATAAAAATTAAATACTTAATTTCATAACTTATAGATAATTTAAAATTTCTTCCCATAAATAAGCATATAAAAATTGATAAATAATTTATAAAAATTAATTTCATGGCCTACTGATAAAAATAAAGGTTAAAAAATTGATTTAAAAAAAAATTACTCATGTTTTTTGCCCTTCACTTTGTACTTTAATTAATTTCATTATAAATAAACATATAAAAAAATCATAAATAATTTATGGAAATTTATTTCATGACATTTAGATAAAGATAAAAATTTTAAAAATTATTTGAAAAATAATAATTTCATGACTTATAGATAAATAAACATATAAGAATTGATAAATAATTTATAAAAATTAATTCCATGGTCTACAGATAAAGATAAAGATTAAATAATTGATTTACAAAAAAAAAAATTAAAATAATAAAATTTAGATAAATATATAATTTGTTAATCCATATCTATCAAAAACATATCTATCTAAATCTTTACTTTGGTTTACTTATATTTTTTTTCTCCTTTTATCACATATTATCTTTTTTTATTTTGAATTTTTTATCTTGTGAAATACCCTTATCTATAACTTCTTATCTCCTCTTAACCTACCCCTCATAATTTTTATTATTTGTTATTATCTACCAAGTGATAAAGATATATATAAAAAAAGAATGGTTGGCTATGAATAAGAAGAGTATTAATAATTAAATAATGAAAGCTGTATGGGAGAAGGCAATACAAAAATCTCACAAAATTATTTTCCGTCACTATATTTATCCAAGGTAATAATTTGATATTCTTTCTTTTAATTTTTAAAAATAGCTTACATTAGATCATTGCTATGTGTTTTTTCTTTTTCTTTCTTTTTATTTTTTTTTTAGACAACTCTGAATCCACCCAAAAATAATCCTTGACCTGTGAAAAGAATGTGGGGAGATTCCATCCCCCGCGCTCTCTTTTTTTTTTTTTTTTTATCATTTTCCATTTGAAAATGAAGGCAACTATATCAATAAAAATAAAAATAAAAATCATTTATCTTTCTGGAAAATTACAAAAAGACTCCCCAGTTTGACCATAATTTTTTTTTTTTTGGGTATATAATGATTAAAGCTATCATTTGTTATATTTCTTCAAATACAATTCAAATAATTTGTCATAATTTTTTTTTATAAATAAAATGGATTAAACTATTTTCTTATATAATTTTTATAATCCTACGAAATTCTTATCTTGATTTTTTTTTAAATGTTGTAGAAACTATGCAAGTATTATTCAAGTTATGGAGAATGATTACTTACAAATTATAATTAAAAATTGAGATTTATTCATAATTTGGTCCACAATAATAATATAAATCATTGATTTAAAATAAGTAATTTTATGATAACTTATACAATTTATTTCTTTTAATGCTTTGTTTTTGTTTTTGTTTTTGTTTTTTTGATTTTTTTTTGCATGACACTATAGTCTGATACAAATTATTTATGTTAGCAAGTGATTGTAATGCTATTATCCTAATAATCTTTATAATTAACAATTTTTTATGTATATCAAATTTTTATTATGAAGTTTTGTAGATTAATTATTGTTAACATCAACCAAGATGGCCTAACATCATGGGTTGCTGCTATTAAAATATAATTTAAGATTAGAATAATTTATATATCACACAAAATGTATATAGTTTATTTTTCCGTGCATCGCACGGGTTACCGCTAGTATATATATATATATAAATGGGAAGTGATATAGAGTTTTTAATTTAGAGCTCTAATTTGAGTTCTAGTAACGTGGCAATGAAAAAAAATAAAAAATAAAAAGAAAAATGTTTGAGAGCTATAGGAAAAGAGTTTTAATAGCTCTAATTTACGTGTGTACCCCATTTAATGTGATATTTTGACATTTTTTTTTTATTTTTTTATTATAAATTTTTTACAGAGCTCAATTAGAACTTTAGTTTTAAGAGATGAATCATAACCCAAACAAAAAATAAAACACAAAGACACACATCGCAAATGAGACCCATCTATTTAGAGCTCTCAACAAAAAATAAAACACAAAGACACACATCGCAAATGAGACCCATCTATTTAGAGCTCTCCTAAAACTTTACAATTAGAGCTTGAAATCATTTTTCTATATAAATATATTGCTTCACCTCCACGTGTTGCTTTTTTATTACTTGTCCAGATTACACATTGATTCATATCCTTATTTCTAGCCACACATTGATGATGCATATTCATATTTCTGAGAAATTTTTGTGTGCAAAGATGGTAGGTGTTATGTGGTATTTTCTTTTTCTCTCATTGGTTGAGAGAGTGGGGTTATATTTATGTATCAGGTAATGGGAAACAACATAAAAGCCATAATATTTGTGATTGGTTGAAGACACCATGTCACATGATACTCATTTAGAATCAATTAAATTTTATTCATTTTTATCACAGTTACATATAATAGATATATTTTTTTTAAAATTCTTTTGTCAATAATTGTGTGCTCTAAGTTTTTAATACAAATACATGTCATAATTTAATTGATAAAAATTTTAAAAAAATCACAAAAATTATATTTATGATAAAACATAAATACATTTCGTCTTATGATTTTCGTAAATTTAATTTATCATATGATAGTGGTAAATTACATTTATCAATATATTAAATTTTTCAGGTTTTTTTAAGTCTAAAAATTTGTCTAGCATCAAAATTATAATTTGTCTTATGTTATAAGATTTACGTAAAACTGAATTAGGATTCACTTGTAATATTATATTTGAGCTTAACATTAGATTTACGCCAACTTGTCATTTACCTAATCATTAAAAATTGTCTTGATCAATTCCCAACTTATATGAATCATTTGACCTATCTATTTATTAAATTAGTAAATACATATTTGTAAGTATTTTTATAATAAAAATAAGAAATATGGACATATTTTCTTGTTAAAAAATTTGAACTTAGTTTAAAAAAAAAAACTATATATTTACGTTTAAAATAATATATATATTTATGTATGAAAAAATTATCTAAGATAGAACCACCCTAAATTATAGGTCATTTTCTAGTCCTAATAATATCATAGTTTGTCAGTTCGTGACTGATATAAGCTAGTTTAGGGATTCTAATATTAGATTAAACACTAAAAAATAGCCAAGAAAATTTAGCTCAAGTTGATTTTTTTGCCAATAATTTTTGATTTAAGCCTTGTCTGGAGAATCATTTAGTTCATCTCCAATCCATGAGTTAATAGGCCCACCTATTTATTTAATTTTTAATTAGTAAATATATTTTAAAAACAAATTATTACAAAAATTGGAAATATGCACATATTTGTTTGGTATATTTATTAACAATTTTAAAATTAATTAAGAAATTATGTAGTTATTCTTAAAAGGATAAATTACATTGATAGTTCCTATATTTTAACTCTGATTTTATTGTTGTCCTTACAATTTTAATTTACTCAATTTTGACCCTGAATTTATAATTTTGAACTAAAATATGCACAATACTACAATATTGAATGGCAGTATAAAAATTCACTTTATATAAGTGAAACAACTCATTTTTTCATTCCTCTCCCGATGTGGGATTATAAAATAAATCATAGACTAATTAGAGTTTTGATTTTAAAATTTAAATTATATTGAACTGAACTATACACAACACTATAATATTAAATAGAAATATAAGATTCACTTTATATAAGTGATACAACTCATTTTTTCTTTCTTCTTCCAATACGGGATTATAAAATAAATCATATACGAGTTGGAGTTTTTATTTTAAAATTTAAACTGTCTTGAACTGAATTATGCATAACACAATAATATTAAATGAAAGTATAAAATTCAGTTTATATAAGTGAAACAACTCACTTTTCATTCTTCTTTCGATGTGGGATTATAAAATAAATCATATACTAATTAAAGTTTTATTTTTATATGATTAAATGGAAGTTAGCCAATGGAGATTTTTTTAACTATTTAAAATTAAGAAAATCAATATGAGAAATCGCGGTTAAACTGGCGAATCAATCAAACTAAAAACGGTTCAGCCTAACCGGTTAGGTTAAAAGACCAATCAATTTATACAAAAATTAATTAATTAAAACTTTTAAATGTTATTTTAATTTTAAAATTTGAACTGTCTTGAATTGAAATATGCACAATACTACAATATTAAATGAGAGTATAAGGTTCACTTTTATATAAGTGAAACAACTCATTTTTTTCTTTCATTTCTCGATGTGGGATTATAAAATAAAAGTTAACAATTGTTTGAGCAGAAATTTTATTTCTAATCAAGTAATCTCAGTCATTCAATTTTTAATTAGATAAATCTTTAGTTTATTTCAAATCAAACAAATCTAACCAATATATTTTTATAAAACCATTAACATCGCTGTTAAACTAACGAATCAGTCAAATCAAAAATGATTTAGCTTAATTGGCTAGGTTAAAAGACCAACAAATTTATATAAAATTAATTAATTAAAACGTTTAAATTTATTTTAAAATTTAAACTATATAGAGTTGAAGAATAATGCTATATGCATCAATTGGTATACCAATTAACGTACTAATAGATGATGTTGCATAATTTTAGAGAACTTAGATATTTGTAATTTGTATAATGGGTGGGGTCAATATTAATGACATAAAATATGTTAGTACAATAGTTGGTATACCAATTGGTGTATGTAGTACCATCGTTGAATTGAAACATGTACAACACTATAATATTAAATGGGATGGAGTATAAGATTCACTTTATACGAGTAAAACAACTCACTTTTTTTCTTCTTTTCCCATTTGAGATTAGGATTATCAAATAAATCATAAATCAAACAAATCTAACTAATATATTTTGATAAAACCATTAAAATTGCTGTTAAACCAACGAATTAATCAAATAAAAAATAATTCAGCTTAATAAGGCAAAAGACCAACTAACTTACACAAAAATTAATTAATATTAAAACTTTTAAATTTATTTTTAAATTTAAACTATATTGAATTGAAACATGTACAACACTATAATATTAAATGCGATGGGGGCATAAGCTTCACTTTATATGAGTAAAACAACTCACTTTTTCTTTCTTCTCCCGATATGGGATTATCAAATAAATCACAAATCGAACAAATCTAACCAATATATTTTGATAAAACTATTAAAATCACTATTAAACTAACGAATTAGTCAAATAAAAAATGATTAAGCTTCATTGGCTAAGTCAAAAGACCAACCAACTTACACAAAAATTAATTAATTAAAACTTTTAAATTTATTTTAAAATTTAAATTATATTGAATTGAAACATGCACAACACTACAATATTAAATGGGATAGGAGTATAAGATTCACTTTATATGAGTAAAACAACTTACTTTTTCTTTCTTCTCCCGATATGAGATTATCAAATAAATCATAGACTAATTAAAATTTTATTTTGATATGGTTAAATGGAAGCTAGCCAATGAAAATTTTCTTAATTATTCAAATTAAGAAAATCAAAAAAATTAATATGAGATGTTAAAATTCTCACAAGGTTCAAACAAACGTTTTACTTTTTTTGAAAAAAAAAAATTGCATAATAAATATATAAAGTATAAAGTAAGTGGAAGGGAAAAAAAAGTTGAATTGGATTTGAAAGAGTGGTGATTCATCCCACTAATTTTTGGACCACTAATAGCTCTAATGAGCATAAAAAAAAAAAAAAAAACAAACTCAAGCCAAAACATCACATCATTTTGGTGGGGGCCACTATGCCACATCATTAGTGATGCTCTAGAGCTCCCAATTTAGTGCTCTAAAACATTATTCATCCTTGAAAAACCAAACTATCACTGTCTCTCTCTTTCTTTATGATAAATGAGTTATGCATCAATCTATTTATATAATATTAGAAGATATTTGAGATCATTTAAATAAGTATATTTTTTAACTTTTTATATATATATATATAATAAAAAAAATAATATGACTTAAAAAAAGTAAAAAGATGAAAAAATATATTAATATAAAATATGCCAAATAATACCTTAATATACACACTCTCTCTATAAGGATTCTAGTTTAGACTCGACTCATTTGATATTCTGGATTCGAGTTTCATTGTCATATATAGTATTCATGTCTTGTTTCCCCTTATTTCTCGTTGAGTTTGGCTATTGGAATGTGTTGGTTGCGTTTGGAATATGCTTGTAGCTTGTTTTTCAAATTGTTGTTGCTTAGATTTTGACTTCTTCGCTCAAGCATCACTTCCTGTGCTCGAGCGGTAATTGTGAACTCTCAATACTTTTGCAAGCCTGCAGAAATACTGGGAGTTAGCATTCTTCGCTCGAGCGACACTTCTTGCGCTTGAGCTTTCTTTGTTGAGCTTGAGCAGTGGTCTTCTATCTGCAAAACTTTTGGAAGTTTGTATTCTTCGCTCGAGCGGTCCTATGTTTTTGTGTGTAGACGCTCGAGCGACACTTCTTGCTCTTGAGAGGTCTGCACGTATATCAATCCTAAAAGTCACTTTTTAGATCACTTTTTCATATCTCTCTCTCTCTCTAAACATTCTAAAAACCCTAGATCTATACCATCTCTCTCTAAAACTCTACTTCTCCCACAAATATACCTAGATCTGTTGAGTTCTTCACTCGTGTCCCTTTGTTAAAAAGGTGGAGCATGCCATGGGCTTCCTTTTGATCCGAACGAAGTTGGGTTTGGGCGTTGTTGAACTTCCTTCGCTCTTTCTCTTATCTTCTAAGTTTGAAGTAGGGATTTTATGCACCTTATTATGATTTTTAACTTAGATATTTGTCTTTATAAAATAACATTGTGATTTGGAGGAGTTTTGGACAAACCTAAGATTTGGCTTGATTTCAAAAGAGGGGTTTCCAAATGTTTTGTTGGAAATGATTAAGAGAATGTATTTATTGTTGAGTTATGATGAATTAGTGGATTTTTTCCTTTAAAATTAGTTTATAAAGGAATGGGGGTTTTACCCTAAATGTATTAAATGTTGATTTTTAAATGATAAATAAAATTGATGTTGGAAATGTGGAATTTGGTTGATATTGATGAGGATGGTGGAGTTGGATATGTATTATCACTCACATCTTAGAATTTGGAAAGTTTATCTTTATTGAAAATTGTTTTATCTGTTTAGAGATTTCTGTTTTGGACTATCGGTGGAGGATAGCTATGATTGTTGTAAAACATGCATGAGAATTAGGAGAATTGAAACTATTTTCTCATCCATTTGCATCGAGCATGATTTCATTTTTATACATTGGAAATGTTTATCGTTTTGAGAAAAATGGGTGAATCTAGGAAGTATGTATTGTCTTGTTGAAATAAGTTGGCCTGAGTGTCCATAGTGAAAGTCCTAAAAACCGCGCGTATACATAGGTGCCGATCCCGCAGACGAAATTTTCATGAAATGGAAAAGTAGTGTTTGTAGAGCCCACGTTTACATAGGTGCCGGTTTACGGTTTCCCACGGACGAAATTTTCGTCAAAGGTTGGAATTGTTTTAAGATTTCCAAAGTATGACTCGCTGCCCTGTTTTCTATTGTAAAGGAAGTGATTTATGAATTCTGATATTAACTTGGCATTTCATGATTTTGGAAAAGATATAAAATGTTTTGGCATGAGCATTGCATATGCATTCACCTTATATCTTTGTTAAGATTCATATATTATGTTGGATTATTTCTACTGGGTTTTGGCTCAGCCTATGTGGGAAAAACATTTTCAGGTACTGACGAGATGCCTCTACCAAGGCAATAGCTTTGGAGGACTTGGAGCAAGAGCTTCATTTTGTTTGATTGTTGTATATGTTTTGTATAGGCCAAGGGCCTTTAACTGTATTGGATTTAAATCCACTTTTATTGTAACCAAGCATCATCTTGGAAAGTTGTAAGCATTTAGGGCATTTATTATTTGTCTTACTTTCATATCATATCTCTTGTTGTAACGCATGCTACAGATTCAGGTTTAGAGCTCGTGAATGTGTAAATGCATGTATTATTTTTTGTATAATTCAAATCATATATGAATGGAAGGGATATTCATTTTAGAAATGCACTATCTTATTTGGTTATACATCATGAGCTATCGTTATATTTTTGGGGCGTTAAATCTTGGTATCAGAGCGTATTAGATTTGAATAATTTGGATACATGGGAAGTAGATCTTACCACAATAGGTTTATCTCGCTTGATAGAGATATTTGTATATATGGTATGCTATGTGATAACACGCTTGTGTGATAACATGCTTATGTGATTATATGGGTATGAGATTTAATTTTTAAGATATTGATTGGGTCTACGAGTTTCTAAAAGTCCTGTTAGAAGAGCACTTGTTCATTACTATTTTTAATTGGAACTCTGGCAATGTCGCGGGACAATCATTATCTAGGAATGAAATCCGTATGTGTTTATGTGACTACGTGCTTATGTGGAGTGAATTACTGTTGTCCATTGCCTAAGGACGCGAGTGAGTTAGCTTCGACACATTTGTAAATATGTTTATCTCTTGTGTTACCTTCATTAAGATGTTAGGACGTGGGCGTGGTGGTAGGCGTGGCAGGCCTAGATGGCAGGAAATGCCATTATTGGATGAGATGCCAGTGGAAGAAGAAGAGGTTCGTCAGGCCAATGTGGTCGAACCACTGGGTCAACAGGCCATGGACGCTTTAGCCCGTGAAATGGCCGGAGCTTTATGGGAATCTATGAACATTCTCAGGTCTGAGAATTAAGTCCAGGCCCAAGTTACTGAAACAGGGCTGTCATTCTTGAAGAGGGAGTTTTTCCGGTCTAATCAGGATGGGTTTTGGGTAATCCTAAGGAGTCAGTAAAGGCGGATGAGTGAGTAGAACAGATGGTAAAAATGTTCGAGATGCTTGGCAATGAGGATGACGGGCTGAGAGTGACCTTAGCATCCTTCCAACTGAAGGAAGATGCGGGTAAATGGTGGAAGTTTGCACGTGGGCGCATTGAGGTGACTTGAGGGGCTTTCCTCAACATCTTCAGGACAAGTTCTTGCCTCCCATTGTTAGGGAGAAGTTGAGAGAGCAGTTCTTGAAACTCAAGCAACTTAACATATCGGTGGTTGAGTTTGAAGCTTCTTTCACTAACTTGTCGAGGTTTGCATCGGAGTTGGTAGCGATGGAGGAAAGTCGTTGCTTAAAGTTTGAGAAAAGGTTGAGGACCGGACTCCTTTTCGAGGTGGCCGCGTCCATGATTAGGGATTATGGTCGTCTTGTGGGGACAGCAGCTCACTTAGAGACCGTGATTCAGATCGAGGATGAGAGGATGATGGGCTCTAGAAAAAGGATTTCAGGAGGTGCAAGGGGAGAATCGGGATAGTAAGAGGCAGAGGGGTTTTAATCCACAATAGTCCCAAGAAGCATAATCTAGATCCACATTTCCAGTGCTGAGTTTGGGTTTAGGGAGAGGTAATCAGGGAGGCTTCACTTATTTTAAGTGTGGCCAATTGGGTCACAAGTCTCCAACTTGGCCGTAGAGAGGAGGAGAGCAACAATTTGCACCGTTTTCGGCTCGTCCTTAAAGCCAGAGTTAAGGGAGATGGCAGCCGCCTACCTGTTTTCAGTATGGGCAGTCAGGGCATATGAAGAGGTTTTGCCCTCAGTTTGGTGGCACGCCTGGTGCGTCTAGTTCGAGACAGACACAGAGTCATCAACCTACCCAGTCAATACAGGCCTCGAGGGCCAATTAAGGAGCCTCTTCAGCTCAGTCAGTGCAGCAGACTTATGCTTCGAGTAGTGAGCAGGTAGAGTAGAGACCTATAGGACGTGTGTATGCTGTTGCCACGCCAGACTTAGTGCCAGCGCCTTCGGTAGTGAGATGTACTTTTTTGTTATGCAATTTTATTGCTAATGTGTTGATTGATACGGGTGCATCCCATTCTTTTATTTCGTCTGCATTTGCATCGGCATTGGGGTTAGAAGTAGCTCAGTTAGAATCTCCACTCAGGGTAGAGTCACCAATTGGTGGTGAGGTTGTGTTGGACCAGGGGAGTCAGGGTTGTGAGATAGAGGTTGCGAATTGCCGATCTCCAACTTCCTTTTGCATTTACATTGATTGATATGTTGAGCTTTGATGCTATATGGGGTATGGATTGGTTGTCATCTTATCGGGCTGTTATAAACTACTACCGTTAGAGGGTTACTGCATGTACCTCGAGCGGTGATAGTTTTCATTTCTTGGGGGACCGAGTTGATAGAGCTTTATTGTCAATGTGTGACCCGCGTGGTCGGGGTGAACCTAGTCTCCTTCTTGCTATATTTTTGGATGTTGAGAGTGATATGGTCCGAGTTGAGTTGCTGAAGGTAGTTTGTGAATACTCGGACGTCTTTCCCGAGGATCTCACTAGTTTGCCACCTCACCGTAAGATTGAGTTCTCTATTGATTTAGTGCCTAGCACGACACCGATTTCTATGGCACCGTATAGATTTGCATCTGCCGAGTTGAGTGAGTTGAAGGTTCAAATCCAAGAATTGTTAGATAAGAGTTTTATCCGCCCTAGTACATTGCCTTAGAGAGCACCGACTCTCTTTGCCAAGAAGAAGGATGGCACACTGTGACTTTGTATTGACTACCAAAAGTTGAACTAGGTAATTATTAAGAACAAGTACCCAATGCCTCGTATAGATGATTTGTTTGACCAGCTTAAGGGGTCTTGTCGCTTTTGTAAGATAGACTTGAGATCAGGTTATCACCAATTGACAGTGTAGGAGGAGGATATCTAGAAGACGGCATTCCGTGTGCAGTATAGCCCTTACGAGTTCCTAGTGATACTTTTTGGGTTAACTAACGCACTAGCCATGTTTATTGACTTGATGATCCAGATCTTTTGCAAGTTCCTAGACCTTTTTGTGTTCATCTTTGTTGATGACATCTTGATTTACTCACCCTCTGAGGAGAAGAACGAGGAGCACTTACGAAATGTACTTGAGTTGCTTAGAGCCCACAAGTTGTATGTTAAGTTTGAGAAGTGTGAATTCTTGTTGAAAGAAGTGAAGTTCTTAGGCCATATGGTTTCCGGGGAGGGAGTGAGTGTAGACTCTTCTACGATAGAAGCAGTGCAAGATTGGGAACAACCTAAGAATGCCTTTGAGATTTGTAGTTTCTTGGGATTGGCTGGATATTAGCTTCGGCTTGTGAAGAATTTTTCTAGGTTAGCCTCAACATTGACTAGGCTTACGAGGAAAGGAGTTAAGTTTGTGTGGAATGAGACTTGTGAGAAGTCATTTCAAGAGCTTAAGGTTAGACTTACCATTGCTCCAATGTTGATTATTCCAGAGAGGGGTTTGGGCTATTCTGTGTATTGTGACGCATCTCGGGAAGGTTTAGGTTGTGTCTTGATGAAAGAAGGGAAGGTAGTAGCTTATGGCTCACATCAGTTGAAAACACACGAGAGAAACTATCTTACATATGATTTAGAGCTAGCAGCGGTGACCTTTGTCTTGAAGATTTGGATGCATTACTTATGTGGTGAGAGATTTGAGTTCTTTTCTGATCATAAGAGTTTGAAGTATATGTTTTCACAGAAAGATTTGAATTTGAGGTAGAGAAGATGGATGGAGTTCATGAAAGAATATGATTTTGAGTTGCTCTATCATACAGGGAAGGCCAATGTAGTGGCCAATGCCTTGAGTAGAAAGTTCTTTAGCAGTGTAGCGAGTATTACCATCCGAGAATGAGAGATGTTGGGTGTTATTGGTGAGTTCAACTTGCATCTTGGCGAGTCTGTTGAGTCACCAGCCTTGTTTGCAGTAGTTGCACAACTTACACTGGTAAGTAGAGTTATAGAAGCACAGAGGGGTGACCTTGAGGTAGAAACCCTCTAGGAGAAGATATCTAGTAGGAAGGTAGAGAAGGGCTTGAACGTATATTCTGACTCGAGTATTAAATACCTTGACCACCTTTTTTATGCTAGAGTCTTGCTGAGAGGAGGTACTCCGAGAGTTTCACCATTCACGCCTTGCAATGCACCCGGAAGGCACAAAAATGTACCACGACCTTAGTCACCAATTTTTGTGGAGGAGGATGAAGAAGGATGTAGCCATGTTTGTATCGAGGTGCTTTATTTGTCAACAATTGAAGGCCGAGCATCAGAGGCCAGCGAGCTTGTTGCAATCCTTGCCTATAGTCGAGTGGAAGTGGGAGCATGTCACGATGGATTTTGTTGTGGGTTTTTCGAGTACTCAATGGGGTTATGATGCCATATGGGTGGTAGTTGATCGGTTGACTAAGTCAGCGCACTTTATACTTATGCGCACGAGTGACTCGATAGATTATCTTGCCGACCTATATATTAGGGACATAGTTCAACTTCATGGGGTCTTTATGACTATTGTTTCGAATAGAGATCCGGGTTTCACGGGTTAATGGTGGCAGAGCCAACAAAATGCCTTGGGGCACTAGATTTACGTTTAGTACCACCTATCATCCTCAGACTGACGGGTAGTCAGAGCGTACCATTTAGATCCTTGAAGATATGCTTTAGGGTTGTGTTCTTGACTTTAAGGGGTCGTGGGAGAGGCACTTGCCTTTAGTGGAGTTTGACTATAACAATAGCTTCCAGTCGAGTATTGGTATGGCACCGTTTAAGGCCTTGTATGGCCAACCGTATAGATCTCCTATATGTTGGGCCGAGGTGGGTGATGCACCTATGATAGGTCCAGAGTTAGTCTGGGAAACGAGAAAGTTGCACTTACCCGTAAGAGATTGATTATGGCTTAGAGTCATCAGAAGAGCTATGCTGATTGTTATCATTTAAGGTGGGAGATCATGTCTTCTTGAAGATATCACCTAGACGGGGTTTGATGAGGTTTGGAAAGAGTGGAAAGTTGTCTCCTAGATTTATTGGGCCTTTTAAGATCCTAGAACTGATTGGGGAGTTAGCTTATCGTTTTACCGCCACAGCTTTCAGGGGTTCATGACGTGTTTCACATCTATATGCTCTGAAAATATGAGTCGGATCCATCACACGTATTGGATTGGACGGAGTTAGAGGTAGACAAAGATGCCTCGTATGAGGAGAGACCGATTAGAGTTTTAGATACTCGAGACCAAGTCTTGTGAGGCAAGACGATTCCTTTGGTAAAAGTGTTGTACCGACACCACGGGGTTGAGGAGGCCACTTGGGAGTGTGAGATGGAAGTCTGTGAGAAGCATCCGGACCTATTTGTTGATGTTTGAACATATATTGAAAACTTTGTTATGTTAATGTAATATAAACATTGTATATGTTTTGGAAATGTGAATTGTATATTTAGTAATGAGCATATGTTTATCTTGGTGATGAGAATGAATGACTGACAGATGGGTCATGGTGATGAATTCAATTTACTATCATTGTGGGATTGGTTTAAACATGGCTTTAATGTTTGGTTTAAAATTTCAGGGATGAAATTTCTTAAGGGGACGAAATTTCTTAAGGGAGGGGAGGTTATAGCGATTTTGGTTTAGACCCGACCCGTTTGATGTTCTAGATCAGGGTTTTATTGTCTTATATAGTGTTCATGTCTTGTTTTCCTTTATTTCTCATTGAAGTTAGTTATTAGAATGTTTTGGTTGCATTTGGAAGAAATTAGTAGCTTGTTTTTCAAATTGTTGTTGCCTAGATTTTGGCTTCTTCGCTCGAGCGACACTTCCTGCACTTGAACGGTAATTGTGAACTCTCAGTACATTTGCAGGCCTGCAGAGATACTAGAAGATGACATTCTTCGCTCGAGCGACACTTTTTGCGCTCGAGCGATGTTCGCTCGAGCAGCCTTTATTAAGCTCAAGTGGTGGTCTTCTGTCTGCAAAACTTCTAGGAGTTTGTATTCTTCGCTCGAGCGGTAATTCCTGGGCTCGAGCAGTCCCATGTTTTTGTGTCTAGATGCTCGAGCAACACTTCTTCCACTTGAGTAATCTGCATGTATATCAGTCCGTAAAAGTCATTTTTTCATAGCTCTCTCTCTAAACATTCTAAAAACCTTAGATCTACAGATTCTCTCTCTAAAACTCTACTTTAAACTTTACTTCTCTACAAATACACCTAGATTTGTTGAGTTCTTCACCCATGTCCTTTTGTTAAAAAGGTAGAGCACGCTGTGGGCTTCCTTTTGATTCGAACGAAGTTGGGTTTGGGTGTTGTTGAAGTTCTTTCACTCTTTCTCTCATCTTCTAAGTTTGAGGTAGGGATTTTACGCACCTTCTTATGATTTTTAACTTAGATATTTGTCTTTATAAAACAACAAAGGTCATTTTCTGGATATCCTCCTCCTTAACTCTCAACTAATGGTACCTCGATTTCAGGTCTATTTTCAAAAAGCAATGGGACTCGTTGAGTTGGTCGAATAATTCATCTATTTTGAGTAAAGGATACTTATTCTTAATGGTAACTCGATTCAACTTGCGGTAATCTATACCCAACTGCAATGACCCATCGTTTGTCTTGGCAAAGAAAGTCGGCGCTCCCTAACGCGATGTGCTATGGTGAATAAAGCCCTAATCGAAAAGTTCTTGGAGTTGGATCTTCAGTTCATGCAACTCAACATATGGTGCCATGGAAATTGGTGTCATGCCAGGCATTAAGTCAATGGAGAATTTAATTTCTCAGTGGGGTGGTAAACCAGTGAGATTTTCAGGAAAAACATCTGGATAGTTACAAACTACTCTCAGCAAATCATTACGGATCCAACTACCCTTATTGTCCCAAGAAAGGGCAAAAAGAAAGCTAAGTCCTCTCCAACCCTTAAGGTCACACAATGGTGGAATGAGACTATCATCCCAGTCACAAAGAAAATAAAAAGCAATCCCTGGTAGGTGTGCATACAAACACTTGATGTAGCTGACAATCTATCATGGCCCAAAAATGTGACAATTAATCCATAGCCAATATAACATCAAAAGTGTGCATGCCTAAGATAATGAAATCAAAAGAGAGTTAACGGTCTGTGACTTCAATCATGCAAGAGCGGCACACTCATCCTAATTCCACTATACCCCAAACTGGTGACTCACCACAAAAAACATTCTAGTTGGTTAATCTCTAATCCCAAGGTAGAAGCAAAAGCAGTAGATATAAATGAATGTGACGCACCCGTATCAATCAACACACTAGCCGCAGAATTGAACGCAACAAAATTACCTCTCACAACAGAGGTTCTCGGTAAATACTCTGGCACTGTAACAGCGTACACGCTGCTCTATGGCCTTTGATCAACTTGCTCATCTCTCGGAACATAGGCTTGCTGTACTGACTGGGCCGAGATAGCTCATTGGAAGCTCGTGAGGCCTGAATTGAATGAGCCTACTGGTGGCTTTGAGTCTGTCTCGACCCTGATGCACCAAATGCACCTCCCAACTGTGGACATGCTGTCACGACCCAAACCTGTCTCTATAGGTTTAGCATCATGACCGGCCAGTTATTCTAAGATTATCGAAGGTCTCTTAACAGATTCACAAATTGAGGGGTTGGCGGAAGCAAAATATATAAACATACGTTGTCCATAAAATTGTGCAGACTTATATGAGACATAAAATTTTAAACTTTATATTCACATAATTGTAACATCATCTTACATCATCTTATATACAGACAAAACAAAAAGAGACTTAGCCCTATGTACAGAGTAAACAAAAACTTGTTCAAATAAAACAAAGAAACAAAGACTTGATTCATGATCAAGAAACTTGAACACAAAAGACTTCCAGAACCTCCTTGAGAGGCGCACTGGTTGGCTGACACAAACAGATCTAGACTGGAAGTCCTAAGCCTGGTCACGCACCTGATCACCTACATTCATAATATAAACAGTGAGTTGGAGCCTAGTGAATAACAACAAAGTAAAGGTTTTAATGTATGATGTCCGATAACAGATTCAGAAATTAGAATTTCAGATCTGAAACAGATTCTTATACATATTCAGATTTGTAAATAGTCATACGTGGTGCATCCATTAGCTAACAGAATAGATTGGTCATATAAGACCCACGTGCAGAGTAGATGGTCATAAAGACCCTTATACAGATCAAACAGATAATTATGCATAATCTTAACAGATAGTTCCATGATTGGAACCCTCAAATCCCTAGTACTAGGTAACAAATAACAGATACACGTGATGCTAAGGATGCCATAATTACTTTTCAAAAAGTTGGACAATCATTCATTCATACCAGAAAATAACATTTCAAAAAACAGAATTTAACTTATAATAAAAAAATACATATAATCAAACATATCTTTACAGAGTTGTTACTTACAGGTAGCTCCAGATACATATCAGACGGATCAGACAAACGGTAGCGCATAACCTACACAAACACATAATAGATACACATTAAAACAAACATCTCAAACGATATTTAACTTATCACATTCTTCCTTAGTGTGTTTCTAATTTATTTCCTCATTATTGTGGTTTAAATTATGGCTTAAGAATGCCTAGAATGGAATGAGGATGCAATTATGCACTTTAAAACACTTTGCAAAATTTCAAAAAAACGGGGCAGTTTGCTTGAGCAGACACCTTGGTCTGTAAAAGTACTGGATACTGAAAATCTAGGCTCGAGCAAACCTTTCAGTCGCTCGAGCCAAGGTTTAAAACAAAAGGTGGTCGTTCGAGCCAACTACCAAACTCTACAAAAATACTGAGAGCTCGTGATGTTTGCTCAAGCGAAGCTTTGGTCGCTCGAGCGATGAGACCAAATTCTAGAATTTCTAAATTTGCATTCAAGATTTAAAACACAATTCTAAGGTACCAAAACTTGTTCTTTTGAGCCGAAAGTTTGGAAAACACTTGGAATCTTCTATAAAAACATGAATTGAAGGCCAATTCTCAAAATCAAAGCTCAAACCAAATTAATTCTTCAAAACCAAGCTTGAAACTTTTTATATAACACATGCATTTAACCATTTGACATATTTTCTTTCAAAACATGAACAATTTGGAATGTGAAGTGCAAAACCATGATGAGCTCTCAAGACTTGACAAAAATATGCTCTTGCATGTAAGAATTTGTTGGAAATTAAACTCAAAATGGATGCATTATGCATGCATGCATGATTCGATTCTCAATTCTACATTCTAAGTTCAATTCTCATTAATCTCCAATTTCACTTGATTTCTTACAATTCATTACTTAAACACAAGATTAGGAGTTGATTTCTCACCTAAAGTCTTGAATTAGCAAGAATCCTAAGTTGATCTTCCCAATTTCCAAATTTCTAGCTAGATTCCAAGCTAATTCTTCAATCCCCTACAAAATTGATGCTCTCACTCCAATTCTCTCTCTCTCTCTCCCTCATGTTTGGACTCAAAGAAGAAGATGGAATGTTGTAGAAAATGTGTTTCATGAGTTATAAGTGGCCTTATATAGGCTTGATTAGTATTAGCTTAATTAAGTGTCATTAAAAGTAATTAATCTGGCTCTATTCTAATTATTTGGTTCCAAATCAGTTTCTAATTAAACTCACTATAAAATTCCAAAAATGCCAAATAACACGTTGACCTAGTCAATTTCATGTTCGGATGCCAATAAGGCTTTCAATTTTCGCACCAAAATAGAATTTGAAACAGATATTCCTACAACCGATAGATAAGAATGCAAATAACATGCACAACACACAATTAACACATAATTCATTCTTTAATACTTATTTAGCATTCTTAATTACGAATTAACAGCTAATTACGGATTAGGGTTATTACACATGCTCTCATCATCTGCCTTGACTGACCGCACTGAAAACAAGTAGGTCCCTGTCCTCTACTATAGGACTGACTCTAGGATCGATTAGGCAGTGGTGATGGCGATATCTGCTATTCTCCTTCTTTCTATGGACAAACATTGGCCTTGTGACCCTACTGGCCACATTTGAAACAAGTAAAACCGCATTGAGCACTCTTTCTCTGGCCTACACTAGGCAATGGAAAAGTAGATTTGATTTGCTGTGAATGGGACTGGGATGGAGCGGAGCCCCTATGCTTCTTACTAGGCCTAAAGTCCCCCTATGACTCCTACCCTCTAGACCTTAAACCTCGGATCCTCTCCTCCTCGGCTTGCACTATGATTTCAATATGTGCCGCCACCTCCACTAAACGATCATAGTTCCGGATCATATTCTCGGCAACCTTGAACAAAATTTTGGTCCTGAGCCTCTTCTCAAATTCAATGCAACGACATTCCTCCGTCCACTAACTCTGGTGCAAACTAGGACAAACTGATGAAGGCTGCCTCAAACTCAGCCACTGACAATTTCAATTACTTGAGGTTTTGAAATTCTTGCCTTAGTCGCTCCCTAGCAGTGGGAGGTGGGTATTTGTCCTGGAAGGTAATGACAAATGCCTCCTAAGTTAGTCCAACTCTACCTTTGGCATACTTCCACTATTGGCCTTTGTCCCCTTTCAGATAGTAACTCACCAGAGTCATCCTCAATTCACTATCATCGACATGAAGCATCTCAAATGTCTTCACCGTTTGCTTTAACTGCTCATTGCCATATTGGGCTCTAGACCACCGTGAAACTTGTCTGGTTTACCCCGCAAGAATTCTCGGGTAAGAAAGCCTGCCCTCGTCTTTACTGCATTCTTTCAGGCTGATTCTCCCCCTTCAACATGTTCATCAACTCTCTCAAAGCCTCTTCCATCTCTCTAGCTAAGGCATCCATAGCGGCTTGACTCGCTTGCTCCAGGACTCCCACTTGTCCTACTTGCTTGGCCACATTGGCTTGATCCACTTAGTCAGCCACATTAGCTTGACCGAACCCTTCTTCTTGTGCCGAGACTTCGTGGACCAGCACCTCATGAACACCTCGGTGAGGCATACCATGCCTCCCGCCTCTACCACCGCATGTTGGGTCTTGTCCAGTCATCCTAATTTAAGGACAAAAGTGAACAATTTAGCACACAATCACACATGTGTTCACAACTGAAACTCACACGTCCTATCACAATAATTAATAAACTCCAAATTCACATAAACACTTAGTTTCACTCCACGTAAGCACTTTGTCACATAAACACATACGGATTACTCTTTCAAGATAATGTTTTGTCCCACGAAATACCGAGAGTTCCCATCATAATGAGCATTGATCAAGTGCCCTTCTAATAAGACTTCAAGGGATCTAATAGACGCAAACAAAATCTTAAAAGTTCAATCCCATACCCATCTAGTCAAGTAAGCATGTTATCACTTAAAAATTAAAACATGGAACATCTCCTAATTTAGCAAAATGAACCCATTATAGCAAAACCACTTCCCGCGAGTCCCAACTATTCAAACTCGATAACTCTGATACGAAGTTGTAACTCCCCCAAAATTTTAAACAATAATTTAGACATGATAAATATACTCATTTCACGATCCTTCCTTGACCAACCAACTTCCCCAATTAGTATTTCAATTTATAGAAGAAGTATACAAAAGTGTTCACATGCAATATATATTCATTCTCCTAAAAGGATGAATCTATAGAATGTGCAACAATAACAAGTAAGGAAATAACTACAAAACATCCGCTCAAAGGCTACAACTTCCAAGGCTTAAGCCCGGTTACACAAAAGGTTGTCAAACCCCAGACATATTAAGCCCTAGGCTTGCCAAAGATTCTTAAAAAAGAAGTCTCCTGCCCTTTGCAAACACCCCACACCTTTAACTAGGCGGGATCACCACCTCCTTTCTTGCACAAATCCACTAGGGATGAGCACAAAGCCTAATAGAGATATCTTAACAAAGTATATATGTTTAAGTAGTCTCATATACACGAATGCAATGTCATGCTATGTTCAAATATCAAAGTTTTCCATTTCTTTTGAAAAATACATGCAATGTCCCGTCTAAATGTTCATTTTCTTCGTGAATTCAAATTAGACAATGGGGTGGTAAATACAACTTGGGTAATCCAGGATGGTGTTTGCAAATAGGCATAACAAATACTACCAGTCCCCCACTTTACTTGCTCCTAACCAGAAAACACGTGGTACCTTCTTCGTGCGTGTAGACACCCCATTTTTGACTGCCCGCAAGACTTGGGCGCTTTATCCTAAGCACTCAATGATGAAAGTTACGTTGCCAATGTTTTGAATTCTTAATGAAGGAATCTAGTTCTTAGCTTTAAAAGTTGTTTCTATACCTCTATACCACAAAAATCCATCTTTTAGTACTATGCCAACCTATACTGAGCCTGAAATAGAGGAACATGGGAGCCACATTGGGGCTTGACCATGCCTTATTGGGGACCAGTCGTAGCCATTTGGGGCCGGTTGTGCCTTTTGGGCGATAAACACTGTTCTGGGTGGGAATCCATCAATTGTCTATTTTTGAAGATATTTGTGCCCTATTTGGCTCAAATTCTATAAATACAGGCATATATCTTTGTTTTGAGGGTTAGAAAATTTTAAAAGACCCAAACACACCTTTAAGAGCTCCTTCTTCTTTGCAAGCTAACTTTGTGCTATTGTATCATCCTTGAACTATATCTATACATCATATAAACCCTTAGAGCTGAACCTAAGAGCCTTGGTTGAGCCTTGAGAATCATAATTCAACCTTGAGAGTGCTCTAGGATCAAGTTTGGTTTACAACTAAAGCTTACTCTCTTCAAGAGGTATAAGCTTGTCACCTTTTTCCTTGCTTTCATTTCAATCCTTTTTCATCTTGTTCTTGTGTTTTTGTACTATTTTGGATCCATTTCAAGTGTTACAACTTGGGGTTGAATAGCTACCAAATGTAGAGAGGCTTAACACCCTTTCTTGCACCTTATTTCATAGCTCATCCCCTTTATTTTACCACTATTTTCTTGGCCTACAAATTGATTTTCAAAGTTTAAATGGGCTTAAAAAAATGGTTTAGAAGTCCAAAAAGTAGAGGGGTTAGCCAACCCTCCTTGGTCTTGCTTACTGGTTTTGTATCTCTTTGTTTTTGGCTATCTTTTGTACTCTTTTCAACATACTTTTAGCTACTGTTTTTTGTATGTTAAGGGCTATTTTAGGGCTATTTTAATTTATTTAATTAGTTTTTGCTTTGAATACTTTGCTTGTTGTGTTGTAAGTCCTCATGGCTTCGGTTGTTTAGGCCTTAGACACCGAGTCATTCGAGTTGATAGCTTTTTTTACATAGTTTTCACATAAGAGTCCCATTTTAATAATCAACTTCGCATAATCATTTCTGCACCCTTCCTCCTTTCTTGGCTTTCTTTGTTTGAGAGTCGTTTCAAGCGAGTGTTGTTTAAGCTTAAGAAAGAGACCCTTCTATGCTTAATGGTTTAATCTCTTCGAAGGTTCATTACCAACACATTACATCTTTCTCATGCCCAAAACAACTTCTTGTTCGACATTTCCCTTCTTTTAGTGGACTTAAATCTCACTTTTGGATTAACCGATTAAGTACTGGAAAGGTAAGATAAAATTGGCCTAAAATTGATTAAACCGATATAAAGAAGATGAATAAAATTAGTTGGATCCAGTCAGACGTTATGCCAAGTCCATCGCGTCAAGAGTCATCACATATCAATTCATGATGTTTTGATGAATCTTGAGGTGTGTCTACCTCCCTCTTTGAACTAACTTTATGATAGGAGGGAGGGGTGGTGTGTCTTTCATTGCATTCGTAACTTTATGTCCAATTGTGTCCAAAACCATCATGCAATCAACTTACGACCATTGATGGTTTCGGAACCGAATCCATTTTTCTCTTGAGTTTTTCCATGATAGAGAAGAGCATAAGGGACAAACATGGTTTAAAACTGCTCTGTCTGCAATGTTTTTACCTCAGAGCACAAAAACATTTTTCAGCAAGACAATACGGCACGACCGGCCTTGTTTAGACCCGGTCGGGCCTCATTTGGGGCCGGCCAGGCTCCATTGTTTGATAAACAGAGCATTTTGGTAGAAACAGGGGGCAGTGGCTGAGGATAAAACATGGTAGATTCCTAGGGGGGCAGACAAAGTAGCTTCTGAAGACTGTATGCATGGATGCGCATCCAATTCTTGTGCATTATTAATATCGTTCATGTTAATGTTGTTCATATTAATGTTGTAATAATACCGTTCATGTTATTGTTGTAATCATTGTTGCAATTATTATCGTTATTATTGTTGTAATTGTTAGTGTTGTAATTTTTATTGTTATGCTATCCTTGTTGTAATAAATTAGATAACTAGTTATTTATTTAACATTTATCCAACTTTGTAATAAACTAGTTAGCTAGCTAATCCATTTAGTATTCATTTGGATTTGTAATAAATAGTTAATTCGGACACTTGGACATTCGGACTCTCTTGCATAGGGGCAAAATATGTAATAATTGTGTATGTCTTCCAACCCCCATTTCTTTTTCCCTTTTATTTACTTGCTTATAATGGTAGCATAGACCATCATGTTTCCTTAGCATTTTCCATGATTCACATACACTCGTCTCGCATGCATTTGGGTCCGGCTCATTATACTAACCAATGTCAATTTCAAATTCTTTACTCAAATACGTGCTTTCTCACATACCTTGAATTGGTTCATATTCCATGCTAGTAGCCGAACTTATTATTTACATCATGTGTGTATCGCATTCGTCATGTTGCATTGTTTAGGAGTATGCATTTGTTCTAATTATTTCTTTTGCTTTATTTGGCTTGCCTAGGAGTACTAGGTGTGCGTTTCTTGTTTTAGCATATTGCATTGTATGTTTGTGTTGCCATATCAAGCATATTTTCCCTGAGGCTAAATGCTTAAGTGATATACCTGTTTGAATGCCTATGGATAAAGACTGATTGCTAAATTTGGAATGAATTGATTAGTATACATACAAACTCACTTTTCAAGTGACACATATTTAAAACAATTTTCAAATAAATATAAAATCAAAGTGTTCTAACTTTTGCAAAATAGTTTATACTTGTTTTCCCTCACATAGTGAAGATAGCCTAATAATCGGAACAAGAGCATATAATGTAAATAAAAATCACATCATGATTAATAGAAGTCGATCTTTGATCGGGTGAGTGGGGTGTGTAGACACCCCATTTTTGACCGTCCTCAAGACTTGGACGTCACCGTTTGAACACTAGGTGATCATCCACGTTTGTGTTCGTCTTGAGTTCCCGGAGGTCTTGGCTACGCGCCTTGCCTCAGGACCTCTTGACTCGACTGTTTTGTGTTTGGTTTTGCACCAAACACTTGTGTTTTGCCTTGGAGGGGCAAGGAATGGCTTGTGAGCCATCCCCACACATCACCGGCCATGGCTTGAGGCCACCGGCTGTGTTTTGTTGCCACCGGCCAAATGTTTGGCCGGCCGGCACTATAGATGGCCGGCCGACTATCTTTTTTTGGTCAATTGCATTTTTGGCCGGCCGACTACTGTGCATCTGCTTTTGCAGATATTTTCATGCAGCTGGCATACACTTGGCTCCCCTCCATACACGTGTATGGAGGGATTTCCCCCTTTAGCTAGCTTGTCTTGTAAGCTTACAAGATTGAAGCTCTATAAAAGGAAGCCTCCTCTCCCTCTTTGAGAGGTTAGACAAATTAGACAAGTTAGGCATTATTTTTCAGAGCTTTGAGTTCTAGGGTTAGGGTTTGTATATATCCTATCTCTATATCTCTCTTTCTTGGTGTATTTGTGTGTGTTTTAGGCCTTAGTATTGCACAGAAACACCTACTACTACACATTTCTCTTGGAACTGAGGTTCTAAAGGGTTGTTTTTGAAGTTTTGAAGCTGGTTTGGACCTAAGGAGACTGCTGGTCCACCATTTGTGAAGAGGGTCTACAAGGGTAAGACTTTTGTCCTTTTTTACCCCATTTTTGCAAAGCTTTTTAGCCTATCTTGCATCTGTATTTGAGCTTTGTGTATAACATAAAAAATTTCTATTTTTTGTGTTTAAGATACTTCATTAAGGTTACTTTTGTGTTTGGAGTTGTTTACCCCCTCTTAGGCCTTGTTTGGTCCCATTTTGTGCTATTTTCGGTGAGCTCCGAGACCACCTTGTTTGGGCCTTCTCACCATTGAAATCTTGAGGGATTTCAGTGGTGAGGATGGTGGTTTAAGGTCCTAAGAAGGAGAGGGCCATCCCCTCTCCTTGTTGTCTTCAAAAAGTGCCATTTTAGCCTCATGTGTGAGCACCTTTTTTAAGTTCATGTTGGTCATGTCTTAAGTGTTGTTTGTGCTTATTTTGCCATGATATAGCACTTTTTTTAGTTGGTTTAGACACACCATGCTTGTCTTGCATACTTGTCTTGTAATGCCATGAATTGCCTTAACATGTGCCTAGCATTTAGACCACTATGCTTACTTGTTTTGGCCTAGCTTTGTGAAGCGTTCATGCTTGTTTTAGCATGCTTAAGGTCTGTTTTTGGTTGCTTAGGCCATCCATGGGTTTATTTGTATGGCTACCATGTAACTCCCCTTGGCTTGCCTTGAGTTTAGACCATTGTTGCATGCTTAACTTGTCTTGTTTACTTGGTTTTGCACCTCATATAATATGATTTCAGAGCTTTCTATGCATACCATGTGTCCATGTTTATCCTCTCTTAAGTGTGCTTAAAAGTTGCTCTTTGGTGCCTAAGTGTTGGACCTTGTGTGCATGCATGCTTGTATGTGTTTTGGCCCTCATTTCCACAGCATTTGGCCACTGATTTGGGCCTATTTGAGAGCTGCCCATTTTGGTTTAAGACCATTCCCACATGTCATTGCATGCTCATCCATCTTGCATGCTTGTTAGCTTGCATAACTTGCATGCTTGCATGTTTACAGTGCTTGTTCACATGCTCATATTGCATGCTTAGCTTCCATGCCTAGGTTGCATAACATTAAGCATGCATCCCTTGCCTCTTGAATTGATTATGATGGAGGTTGGGGCCCATTGTTTGTTTTGTGCATTTCATTCCATACCATATTGAAATTGCACAACTCTTTGGGCCATAACGCATTGAAATGCGATATTGTTGGTCGAAAATCAAGGAACATAATCCTTTTAGTATCAACTAACGGGACGTGTTGGTGACAAACTTGACTTAAATACTTGCATCCTTGTTTGCCCTCTGCTTGCTGTCAGCTGCAGTTACGCAGGAAGAATTGCGGCGTAGTGTTGATCCGACCGGCAAAAAGGTTTGGCAGAAGAAATGTTTAGCGATACCATTCATGCCGATGACTCACTTGTGCCGTGGTGTCCAAAGTCATAGAGTGCTCTGCGCTGTGCATTTTTAAGGAGTCAGAAGTCAAAGCAGAGCAAACTTGTGCATGGTATTGACTTTCGATTCGACTCGAGGCGTGCATTGCAATATGGCTTTTTCGGCCGTTTCTGCTTTCATTAGATAGTTTTTAATTTTAATTAAGTAATTGTTGTATAATGTAATTAGTTAGTTAATATTTGTATTATTTTTGGTCTACGAGCGAGGTTAATTGTAATATGTGGGTGCGTGTTGCATGTTTTCCAATCTCTCCCATTATTTCCTTTACTTAAATTACTTTCAATGGTTAGTATTAGGACAATTGTTTATTTTAGCATACTTATCTTTCATGCGTGCAATTCATCAGTATGCATGCACTAGGCCGCGCATAATACTATAGTATTCGGAAATTTATACTTGAATAGATCACTTGTGCATTTCATCATATCATTCTATAGACTAGCCGAGCCTACTTATTGACATCTGTATGCGTTGCAATTAGCACTTCATGGACTTGATCAATGCAATTGATGCTAAATGTTTTTGTTTTGGCTCGGAGTACTAATAAGCATTTATGCTTTAGCTCGCATACGTGTTATTGTTGCATTAATAGCATATAACATGAGCTATGCATGTGATATAAAATATTGATGCTGTGGTGAAGGTAGATATTTGAGTGGAACAACTCTTGAAATCCATGCTTGCCTACCTTGCGAGTAGCAAATTTAAACTGTTTTTCAAACAAATGGTATGCAATGCTCGTTCCATTCAGTTAATTGGTCCTATACTGTTTGCTGTGCGCAAAGTAGTATTCTAGCTAGAAACGGAATATGTAACCACTAAGTTTCAAATCGGATACACGTTAGTAGAAGGATCTCGATCGGCATAGGGGTGTGCTAAGACCTTTCCAATCGTACAACTCCGAGCCGAGGCAAATTTGGTGAACGACACGTAGCTTTTGGTCACGAGTCAGTTCCTAAATTTCCCATAATAAATATCGTGTGCGATGTATCTTGGTCTGCAAAGCAGTCATGTTGCATTCTTTTCTAAAAATCTATTTTTTCAAACGTTTGTGGGATTGACTCCTTGTAGATAAGAAGTACAATTGAGATCTCGAAATGTAGTAGCTCTAAAACGAACAGAACGGGATTTCATACCGTGACGTTCAGGACATTACAGGTTGCTCAATCATTGACTTCTCTTATCCAGTTTCGATCTGAGACACTTTAGTGAGGACGACCAACACCTTTGTCACGATCACGGATTTCCATAATTTTCTGAAATATTTTAGTCGGACTCTAAAATTAGTCAATTAGTCATTTTTGCATTTTGATTTAAATCAATTTTTCAAAACAATTACCTGGATTTGAACTACATTTGTTTTATTTATTTCAATTGCACTTGTGAAATAGATCAGAAGCCACGATTGAGTCGAATGCTTATGGGCTAATTGTTATCCATAAAGTAATTCTATTTGAAAGCAAGCTTACGCGAATTCTGATGCACTCTTGCTTGGTGTATACGTGTCTCTGCTGGGCCCTTGCTACAGTTTCGATCTCGTATTATGTATCGTTCTTAATCAACCAAGTGCAAATTTGGAATCGTTTGAGAATACTATATTTGAAAAAGAGTGCAAAACATGACTCTTTCTATAAGAGTAGCACCTAATATTTTTTAGTGGGAATTGAACCTGATCGGTGCCGAATCGGCACGATGTCCTCATCCGGAGGTTCTCGGCTTGGGACTGGTGTTATTTTGGAATGTGTCAGCTATGAGGCACCCTGCCTTTCCCATCAAGAGATCGCTCTACTAACCGGTATGTTTTGAAAATATATGTGTTTTTTTCTAATTGTTAGCTAGATGTACTATTATTGTCGCACAGCAACAGTTAGCACGATAATTCTAATTTGGAAAGAATACATTGCATATCGTGTTATTTGAAAGTTTGACTTTTGCTACTCCACAAGTAGGGCTAAAATATGGATTATCACGAGTTTTTCCACTCAACATCCCTTCTACCCTAGGCATTACATATTTTATAACATACTAAGCATTCTATCCATGGCAACAACTTGTCATGTCAACATTCACATGTCATCTGTTATGACTTAACATACATAATACTAATTGTACTTCGTCCAAAACATAATAGTAGCAAACTGCTGATCCTAGTTCTGTAAATTGATAATTGCACAATACAGGATGCAATTCATAGCTCGGCTACTAACATGGTATGTGAATGCTTCATATCACTTAATCAATTTGAAATTGAAGTACAATCAATTAGAATGAATGTAACACGGCCCGTACATCGGGACATAATGTATGGATACGAACATGCCATACATAAGGATGCTAATTTTAAAATGCCCTAGTTCACCATCATAAAGGTAAATAAAATGGAAGAAAACTGGGATGAGAATACACAAATCTCGCTACACTGTATTAACAATTGCCTCCACAGATGGTACATATATAATATTACGTACGAATAACAAATACATTATTATTAAATAATTTCTATTAATTATATAGAAAAATTAGCAAAAAAAAGGTGCCAACTCGCGCTTGGATCGCTGAGATGATGCATGCTCGAAACCCGGCTCGCCTGGAAAGCCCGTACCATACCACTGCCGCCTCTATTTATACTGCCCTGTCTCTCTGAAAATTGCCAAAGCCCCAGGACAGGTTCCTTGCATGCTGCAGAATACCACTGGCTGGAGGAAATTCCCACCGGCCAAATGTAATTTCCATCGGCTGCTGTTTAAGTTATCGGCCATTCACACATGGCCGGTCGACATTGGATGCTGCCGACCGGCAGAGGATTCCTGCAGAGGACAGTTTTGACAGCAACAGAAGACAGACTGTATATGGCATGGGATTTCAGGCACATGTGAGCACGGTCATGTTTCCCATCACCCTTTGAATTCAGGGAAGCATGGCCCTCGATCCTCGAGCCATCAATGGTGCATGATATCCCAAGAGATCAAGTTTGCCACTTGATGTAAAAATGCATGCAATCACACAAATGAGGACCAAGACCCTATCATACCGAAGTCAAGGGCCCCGGTGACCGAGAGTCAAGGCACATTACATCACTTATAGTATGAATGCTCCTTGACCCTCACACTTGGTTTGACACCCCAAACCAAGTAATGCAATGCATGTTATGGGAACAATGACTCAAAGGTACAACATGAGATTGGAAATGCAAGGCATGCCAAATACCATGCAACTAATATGGCAAGTATGCAATGCTAGGCATGCAAGATGCAAATGCAATGCAAACATGGACAATTTAAGCAATAGGATCAACATATTACAACACTTAATGAAGCAATTATGCAATGGACATGAGACAAGCATGCAAAGAGGCCTTAAACCATAGAAGGGCAGACCTTGATCCACCCCAAAACAGTGGCCAAAAGTGCCCGAAAAGATGGACAAATACTCATGTCAACAAGCAAGCCAATGGTCCTAAGATTAAGGCACAAAAAGGGGCAATTTACTTCCACCAACATGACTACTCATGGCATGAATTAGACAAGCAAAAACAGAGAATTAACATGCAAAAATAAACCCCAAAACCTACTAACATGGCAGCTAAAGTGGCTCCAATGAGATGCATGCACCAAAGCTCATATCTAGGCATAAAAGGGCATACCCTCAAAGCATGAAAGAGGTCACTTATGTACACATACAAACATGTTTTATGGGCTGAAAAACGATCTTAAATGATGCCAAATCATGAGGATGGTCTAAGCTATGCATGCTAGAGGCCAAAATGTTCAAAGCTTACAAGCCAAAACACAAAGAGAGGACACCAAATAAGGCAAGCATGACTGAAATAGATGGCCAATAGACCTTAAACATGGTAAAATAATGCCAACACCTTCATGGGACTAAGCCAACACATGGAAGAATCATGGCCTAAACACAAGATGCATTTCTAGGCCAAATAAGAGGATGTAAAGCAAGTATATTAAGCATGCAAAAGGCCACAAATCCGACTAAAAACAGAGATGACATATGACCTAAAAACACCCAAAAACCTCTGAAAAAGGGCCAAAACTAATCAAGCATGCATGTTACCCTTTAAGCCAAAATGCAAGGAAATAAGACAATGAAGGGAGAGGGGTGTCCCTCCCCCATGCAAGACTTCAAACCACCTTCCTCACCACTGAAAATCCACTGGTTTTTAGTGGTGAGAAGACCAAAACACTTAAGCAAACAAAGCCTTACCAAAGAGGCAACAAAAAGGCCAAATAAGGCCTAAGAGGGTGAGTTTGAACTCAAACCACAAAAGACCCTTAATGAAAGTTCTTAAGCATGAAAATATAAGCCTTTTTTATGTTATGCACAAAAACTAAATCAGCAAGCAAGATAGGTAAAAGACTAGTGCAAGTTTGGGAAAACTAAAGCAAAGTGCTCACCCTTGAAGCACACCTCAAGAACAGCCAATGCAGCCCTCTTCTTTTGATCAAAAATAGTCCAAAAACTCAAGAATCAACCCTCAAAGTCCCTCAATCTCAGAGCATGGTGTAATAGTGTGTGTATTAGTGCAAAAGTAAGGTAAAAACACACTTTTAGGCCAAGAAACACACACAAGGGAGGAAAGAGAGGAAAATATGGAGAGAGGGTGTATCTATATGTATAAGCTCTGGTTTTGCCTTCAAACTTTCTAACCTAGAACAAGGAGAAGACCTCTCCTCTTATAGAAGTCCCTCTTGCAAAGCTTACACAACAAGCTTGCTTAGAGGGAAATCCCTCCATACATGTGTATGGAGGGAGGCAGAGTTGGTGCCAGCTATCACAGCTGGCACAAAATATCTACATAAAGTAGATGAATAGTAATCGGCTACTCAAAATTGCCATTTTGACAAAAAGGAGTGCCGGCCGGCAATATATTTTGCCGACGGCGACAAAAACCAGCCGGTGGCCTCTGGCCATGGCCGGTGGTGTGTGGGGGTACCTCACAAGGCATTCCCTGCCCCTCCAAGGCAAAATACAAGTGTTTGGTGCAAAACCAGACACTAAACGGTCGAGTTCGGAGATCCTGAGGCAAGGCGCGTAGCCGAGACCTCCGGGAACTCCAAACGAACACAAACATGGATGATCACTGGGTGTTCAAACGGTGACGTCCAAGTCTTGAGGACGGTCAAAAGTGGGGTGTCTACAGCTGGGGATTTAGAGAACTTGACTTGAACTTCATGATATGAAATTTTATCTACATATATATGTTTTTTGCATTGCATTTGCATCAGTGCTTTAAGTCACTGTGTTTTCCATTTGCTATTCCTGGACGGCTTGCCAGAGGCTTGCCAAAAAGCTTGCCGGTCGTGGGCTCCGCCATGTTGGAAACACAACCCTTAGACTTGGATTATCGTTGTACAACTTGATTCTCCTTTCACTTCTCGGTATTAAGTGTGAGAAGTATATTAGGTAATCTTGCTGAGGTATCCCTTTTGGAGTAATCGGCCTAGTGCATATAGTGAGCTCTAACGACCATTCAAATTAAGGCAGGAGGCTCACCCCTATTCAGGATGTTGTGATACCGTTTGTTTGAATAGTAAAGCTGTAGAGCACTCTAAAGCTGAGACAGGGAAACCCTAAACTCCCATAGCAGTGTTTTGAATGCTTTTGTGCAAAATGTGAAATCTTTGGGAATGTATGATGTAATCCTTGAAGAGTGTTAATATTGAGGCAATTACTTTCAAAAGGTCATATTAGAATCAGAATTTGGCTCAAAATTCAGGGGTTTGTGTTTGATAAGATGGAAACATACCAGAACCAGAACCAGAACCAAAACCAAGGCAAAAAATTATATCTTCCTTTGTTTTGACCAGCATACTCGGTATCCCTATCTAATAGGGAATTTGTTTTTAATGCTAGGTTTGTTTGAGCCAAAGAAGGAGCAGTACCTAATTCAGAAAAGCCCAAACTCAATCTGACCCAGAAAGCCTTAACCCATCACAGTCCATCCAATCCTAGAAAAAAAACCCAGTCAGCAAAGGTCCAGTCCATCTGATCCCCAAAGGCCAACTCAGAAAAGATCCATCCAATGCCAAAACACCCAGTCTAAAAAGCCAAATCCAGTTGAACCCGTCAAGACTAATCCAGTTTAGATACATCAAATATAATCGAGTCAAAATCCTTATTAGTCATCTCTCAACTTACATCCATCTATTTCCCCGATTGACAACTCAACAGACCCGTGATGGCTTAGAGTCTAGAAGAAGTTGTGGCCATGATAATGACCCTAAACAAAGGAATTGTCATGCGAGATAACACTAGTATTGAAATGCAATGCTCATATGGGGCATCTACCACACACCCAATCCTGGGTCCCCAGTTGAACTTTGGCCCACCTCTGCCAACTGAAGATTGCAAGGTCCAGATCCTCCAGAAGGGTTGGCTCAAGCTCGAGTTTTCAGACCTCTAGTGCAGCCTAGTGAGGGGCTTTTTCCCTTTGATATTAATGATCTCGACCCGACCTTGTTAAAATTGCCAACCTTGAGAAGCAATTCAAAAAGGCACAGGGAATTAATTCCATTCCCGAGATTGAGGATGGGTACAATGAGGCTGTCGTAAGGTTTCTAGACAGATTCAAAATGCCACCCATTGACCGTTTCGGCGGGTCTGGAGATCCTATGGTACATATTCGACTTTTCTTGGACGTCTTGAAACCAATAGGTTTGACCAAGCCTCAGAAACTCGCACTGTATGGAAGAACCATATTGGGTATATATAGACACCCCATTTTTTACTGCCCTTAAGACTTGGGCGCCACAGGTTGATCATTCAAGGATGAAGGTTATGCTATGCAAAGGTTTGATTTCTTCAACAAGGAGAGCTTCAAATCCCTGCCTTACATCCCATTTTGTACCAAAAATATTTTGACCAAAAATATTTTAGACCTTAAAACCCTCTCTTTCAAAATATTTTTGAAAAAGTTCCTACGATGTTCCGAGGCTCACATTTCGTTGAATGTTGCGCTTTTCGGTAAACTGAGTAAGGAAAAAGTGGAAATAAATGAAAGAGAGGTGAACTCTTTGAAAAAAATCTTTGAAACATCTTGTTTAGAGGTTTGGAGTTGAAGAAAATTGGAGGGGAGGGAAGAAAACTAGTTGGGGGAGAAGTTGGGCTTGAAACTGTTAAGAGAGAAACGGGCGGCCTCACTAAATCAGGCCTATCCTTTTGTATACTTAGACTTTAGCTGTGAGGCTACCACCATTGGAAATTGGACTTTCGGGGCTTTATTTTATAGTCAAGAATCATCTAAAACCAAGTTTGGATGGCGGAGATATGGCTATGTGAAGTTAGGCATCAATCTGGTTAAGCTGAAACTGAGCAACCTTCACTAAAATAGGTATATCACTCAGCACACTTATAATTTTGATGTGAGGCTACTTCCATTGGAAAGTAGACTTCTGGGGCTTCAATTTAGGCTTAAGAATGACCTGCAAAGGAGTCCAGATGAAGGAGATATGCCCGTTTGAAGTCGGGTTTGGAAGCAGATTTTTGATGGCCGGCAATGGATCATTGATGGCAGGCAATGGACCATTGATGGCCGTCAAGGCATGTGCCGGTCACCAATGTAAAACCCAGATATTTTCCTCCAACTATCCTACACTGCTCCAGCTATTCTTTCTTTGATATTTTTGACCAAAGCTCATGGTTTTCTATATATAGATGACCTGTCTCTCATATTTCAAGGTTGGAAGAATTTTGGGAGCCTCTCTCTCTACAATCCTCTCTCTTTAGATTTCTCTCTCACTAGACTTCTCTCTCTCTTGAGCTTTTGTGCTTAGAAGCTTGCATACTTCAAACTTTAACCTATCAACCTTTAACCAAAGTGGTTTATCTTTGGGCTGAGGTTGCTTGAAGCTCTCTTGGAACTCCTTAAGTGGGTTTTGGCTTGAATTGTGGCCTAGAATCACTCGTCCTTTCAAGATTTATAACCTTTACCCTTTAAGCTTGTTTTTCATATTTGTTTTGCCATCTTTTTGTACTGTTTTGGAGCTGATTTTGAACTAAAAAAACCTCTGTTTTTATGACCTAAAAATAGTGGTTTGAGGCTATTTTGAGTTAAGGGGTTGTCCACCCTTCTTGCTCATTTGCTTGTTAAGCTTTTGTGCCATTATTCATCACTTTCAAATCAAAATTTTTGGGCCTTTTTGCCACCGATTTTTAGAGGTTTCCAAAGGCTAATAATGTTGTTTTGAGGTCCCAAAAATATAGGGGTCAGCCACCCCTCTTCATGCTTGTTTACTAGTTCGAAAGCTCTTTGTATTAGCTTATTGTCTTAGCTAGTTTTGTGTTCATTCCAGCATGTTTTCCAATTGATTTTGGGCGATAAAAACTTTGTGTTTTTGGGCTGAAGCTTGGGTCCTAAGGCCATTAAAGGTTGAGGGGTTGATAGCCCTTATTTGTACCTTGTTTTTGAAGCCTTTGCCCTTGTGTTTCCCACCCTTAAATCATCTTTTTTTGAGACTTTTACCACTGATTTTCAGAGTTATTTCAGTGGAAAAAAACATGTTTTGAAGTCCAAAATTGAAGGGGTTAACCTTCCCTCTTTGTGTCATGTTTACTAGTCTAGCATGCTTCATGTTTTAGTCAATTATTTTAGTTTAACTTAGCTTGATTTCAGAATGTTTTAAGCTATATTTTGGACTATTTTAGCTTTGTTTTGGGCTGGTTGGGTCATTTGAGCCTTGTATGGCATAGTGTAGCGTTAATTCATTCACTAGTTTAGTGTTTTAAGCTTTAACAATAACTGGTGTGGCTTGGTTACATGTTTTAATGCTTTTTCATGCCTAATTCTAGCACCTAAATATCTGTAACCTCCCTCATTTCTTCACTTTTTCATTTGCTTTGAGGGTTGTTTAGCCTTAAGGTTGTGTTTAAGCTTAAGATTGAGGCTTGTGCTTAATGGTTTCAATCCTTTTTTGAGGGTTTCTACTAATCAAAGGCATGACCTCTCTCTTGCCTTAAACCATCCCTTGGTTGACACCTCTTCCATTAGAGGACACTCACTTTTGGACTTAATCGATTAATGAATGAATCGTTAATGTAAAATGCGTAAACAAAACATGCAAGTAAAAGAGGCAAGAAAGCATTCTTTGTGTTGCATTGCATGTGTTCGAACTGGAAGTTAGTTTGAACACAAGGAAAATGGGACATTTCAAACTCAATAGTGATGAAACGTGTCCATTTCCTTGGTCTCCATTGCCCTTGATCATGCATGATAGGGTTGTGGTCCTTCAAGTCTTATTTGTGCATTTATCAAAATTGTACAACTTGGATCTTTGGCCATCATGCAATGAAATTGCTTGATTGGTGATTTTGGATCCAAGAGTGCCACTCCTTTGATGTTTTGAGATGATAAGGAGGGGCACAGTACAAACAAACCTTTGGAAAGACCTTCCCTTGGCTTTGTTTGTGCTCTGTTGCAATCTCATGACTTGGAGCATCAGTGGCCGGCAAGGCTTCATTCTTGGCCGGCAGTGCACCTCTCTAGCCGGCAGGGGGCCGGCAGGCCACTGATGTTATCCTTAGTAGAGATTTGGTAAGGTGGAGCAGAAAGATTCTAAAGTATGTTCAACCCTGCAAATAGAGCCTCTCAAGAGCCAAAAGGTGGCTTTTCAGGGCGAAAACCGAGTGCATGCATCTTCCACTTCCCGGGGCGGAGCAGTGGCAGCATAGTCTAATGCCTTGCATGTTTAGTTAGTGCGCATTTGTTTTAATTAATTAGTTTCTAATTAGTTAAGGTGTTGTAATAATTAGTAATTATTTTGCTAGTTATTCATTTGATTTGTAATAATTAGTCTAATTAGCTTAATTAGATTAGTTTGACTAGCTTAGCATTTGATTAGCTTTGCTTTTATTCATTCGGACCCTCCTTCGCGAGGACGTAATGTTGTAATAAGTGTGCGTATGTGTGTGTATATTTTCCAACCCCACGTCTTTCTCCTTTTTATTTAATCGCTTTTGATGGTTAGATTAGGGACATGTTTTAATTAGCATACCTTATGCTTGCATATTTGCATCCATTCATTTGAATTGCATGCACCGAGGCTCGGCACATCATTCAAACTGCATTGTTATTTCAATAATTTTTTGAATACATGTTTAACCGCATGTTATCAAATTGAATCATATGCCATATTAGTAGTTGAGCCTATTAATTGCATCTTTTGCATGTGTTGCATTAGGCATTTTGTATAATTAGGATCAGGCATTTTTCTAACTAGTTTCGATTTTGGCTTGGAGTACTCGGTAAATTTTTTATGCTTTAGCATACTTGCATGAGTGTGATTGCCATATTGCCATGTTTAGCATGCTTGCCATGAGGCTATGTGCTTAATTGCTAAACTGCATGAATGCCAGTGGATGGAGGCTTGTTATTTGAATTGGAACGATTCAATGAATGTAAGTTTTAAGCCCACCTCGTTGTGGCAAAATTATGTTTTAAGCCCACTTTTGGTGGCAAAACCTCACCTTTAAGCCCACTTGAGGGTGGCAAACTCAAACCCCTTTTCGCAAAACAAACATGACTTGAAATGTTCCAATTCTTACTATTTAGTCTATACTTGTATGCATGCACATCACATAGTAAGGTTAGCCTACTAATCTGAATAAGAACATATAATGTTTATAAAAAGCATATCATAATTAGTAAAGGCCGATCTTTGATCGGGCAAGTGGGGGTGCTCATTTCAGGACCTTCCCCTCTCGTACCCAAGTTCCTGAGCTGAGGCAACTTTGGTGATGACAGACACGTGGCCTTTGGTACGAGTCAGGGTTTCCTAAATTTTTTCAAAATAAAATATTTAGGTTGCGACTCTGTAATCTGGCAAAGCAATCCAATTTTGGCACTTTTTGATTTAAAATCAATTTTCCAAAACGATTTGCCGGATTTGGACTCTTTGGTGTTTATCTATTTCACATTGCACTTGTAAGATTAGATTCAGAACCGTAGGAATCCGCACTGTAGGGCTTTCTTTTCAAACCTTCCGAAAGGGGGCGCGAAAAAGTCGAGCAACAGTGTAGTAGCCATTTAGAATGCCAAGTTAGAGGATAAAGTGAAGCAGAACTGCGAAGATTTGGATGAGGCGTTTGTCAATCAATATTCTTATAATACCCAAATTGAAATGACCACCCAAGAACTTAAAGCAACCCACCAAAATCCTAAAGAACCTTTTGTGGAATTTGTTACAATGTGGAGAGCAAAGGCAACACAAATGACAGATCGACCTTCTAAGAGGGACCAAGTGCGGATAGTGGTGCAGAACCTTGAGCCTGATATGTTTCAAAAGTTAATAGTCGTTCCACTATTCACTTTCAAAAATTTGCATGAATTAGGGGTTCAGATTGAGAGCGCCTTTAACAAAAGGATTGTTCCTAGAACAAGCGAACCAACAAGGAAGATGTTTTCCAGGAGTACCAATGCTAGCGGTAGCACTATTTCCAAACCCAAAGAGATCAATACCATCGCAACTAATCCTAAAACTGCTGATCCTTTTGCCACTACCAACCCATAAATAGCCAGCCCAACTCGAGCTCAAGGTAGAACTTTCACCCCCCTCCATATGAGCTTAACCAGTGCGCTAAAAGTCCTGATAGAAAGAGGGTATCTCAAATCCCTTTATCCCTAACCTCTTCCTGACCCACTTCCTGCTAGACATAACTCCACCAAATACTATGCGTACCATCAACAGAGCGGTCATGGCACCGATCGTTGCTACCGCCTTCGTCATGAGGTTCGGAATCTTATCGACAACCAGACGATAGCTCCACTTCAAAAACCTAATGTTACCACCAACCCACTTCCCATCCATGACCAAGTACCTCCTTCTTACCTTAACCTTATCCATACACTACCTCCTACCTTTGACCCCAGTTCATATATCACCCTTGCTCATTTGCCCAAGCCTGAGGTGTTCATTCCAGGAAGCATGAATTTATGGATGATGGATGCACCTGAATCCCAATCATCTCAAACCCCAAAACTTAACAATAGCCCAATTCCAGTCCAGCCTACACCAAAAAGTCCAACCTAACCTATTCATCAAGACCAGGTTGGGTCAAATACATTGCGGGCAGCAATGGCCAAACCCGTTACTCCTGAGTTGTTGAGCATGATTAAAGATCTTCATAGAATTATGGCAAATGTAGCCTTTGGGGTCTTAGCCCCATCATCGACCACATCATATGCCAAAAGGTTCACATCAAAAGGCTCTTCAATCTTGGGGCGAGCTGCAGTTGAAAAGGGCTAACTTGAAGCTATCTCAAGTCTGGGTAATGGCATATCAACAACAAATGGGCCTCGCTTCAATATAGTCACCCAATCCCTTGGCTAAGCTGAAGCAAGTAGCAAGAACAAGGTTGGGACAAGTATTGATCCCTATGCACATCTTCGATGGGCTATTGAGACTTTGAAGTTCAAAGGGTTGAAAGAGCAGCAAGTGCTCATAGTAGCTACAAAGACTGTAGATAACACTTTTATCGCTCAGGTTTAGAGCATTTTGAATCAGGGGAAAAACAAGGAAAAGGGATGTTTTACCAAAAACACCCATCCTGATTCCAGTCCTAAGCCCATGAATACCCAACCAATAACCGCCAATCCATTTGCCAATGTTTCTAACACTGATGCTTCCTCCTCCAAAAAATGAACCTTCGCCCATCTTCATATGAGCCCAACCCTCACCTTGAAGGTATTGATGGAGAAAGGGTATCTCATACCTCTCAATCCTTGACCTCTCCCTGACCCTCTCCCACCTAGACATGACCTTACCCAATATTGCACATTCCATCAGCAATACGGCCATCATACTGACCGTTGCTTTCACCTTCACCACGAAATTCAAGACTTGATTGACAATAAGGTCATCACCCCACCAAATCCCAAAGCTATCAATAAACCTCTCCCTGACCACAATAGATTGCCACCCTATAACATAAATCCCATTCATGGCTTGCCAACAACCAACAACATTGACCCTAGCCAGCATGGTAAAAAAGGTATATGGGGACAACTAGGGTAATTGTGAGGCTCAATCTATGAGATCCAATTTGAAAGCCTGAAATCAATCCTACTGGGTGTGGATGTTAGTATCGCTGAATTGAAGGCAGGTTTGGACGCTCCTGTGGGCTACTTGAAGTTGTTTTTAAATTTCGCCGATGGATTTGGAGAGTAAAAACCCCTTTTTTCTTAAGAGTACTGTTTTTTCTTTGAGTTGTTTCTTGTAAATAGTTGATTTGTGAGTTTTATTTTCTTCGTCTTTTCTTGCGTTGTTGCATTAGTTGAGTCTTTTCCATTAAGTCGCTCTCGTGTACCCTCAGGTCTTCATTTTTTCCACATAAGAAAGCGGAAGTCAAGTTTTTGATCATTTTATTGTGCCTATAGCAATGCATGTGTGACCTTTTAAAAATAGAAAAAGTTTCGAATTCGTTTTTTGAATGAGATTCTATTAATAAGCTTGAGTGTTGAGAAGGATTCCTCGAATGGTTTAAGTGAATTCTGACTTACATGATTTCAGAAAATTTAAGCTGTTTCTTTTGCAAAACTTGTGAAGATTGGGTCAGAATTGTACGTGGTATTTTACATTGTCCTAGGGATTCTCTTCGCTGTTAGGCGATTATTTAAGCATAAGGTGGCTTTCAGAACTGTAAGTACAAGGCGGCTTTCAGACCTCATAAATCATAGAATTTCTCCCCTTAGTGTTTTCATTACTTCAAAGAAAATGAATAAAAGAAACCAAGAAAAAAAAAGGAAAAAAGAAAGGGAAAAAAAAGAGAAAAAAAAAACCAAAAGAAAGAGACAAGAAGAAAAGAAAAGAAAAGGAAAGGAAAAAGGAAAAAAAAGAAAAAAGTCAACCACCAAGCCAGGGTATCCATTGGAATGAAATCCAATCATTTGTGAGGAAGGGAACTTTTGTCTGAATTTGAGGAAGCCAATGCAAGGAAGTACCATATTCCAAGAAGAACCAACTTGGAAAATGGAGCAAAAGAAAAGACAAAGACATGCATAAGAGAATGGAGAACCAAACTCAAATCAAGGTGAAACCAGATCCAGTGTTGGGGCAAGGATGACTATTGATCAGATTCACCGCAAATGTTGTAACTCTATCCTTGAGAGGCTCGCTAGGCCGAAGACCCGAAAGGGCGACCTAGGCAAAAATTAGAGCATGAAAAATGATAAATCAAATAAATAGAGCTCGCAAGGTTGAAAACCTTAAAGGGCGGCTTTGGCAAAAGTTAGAGCGCAAAAGAAGAGTGTTAACACCTGAGTGAACCTCAGCCACGAACTATGTTGGCCTGATTCCCATTCTTGGGATACGTAGGTAACTTCATCCTAAAGTGTAGTCTCAACCATATCCATCTTATTCATCTCAATCCAATCACCTTGCCCAATTCACGTCGTCAGCTTCGCATCAATTCATAAGCTACACCGATTGCTGCGCATATCATACTTGCATTAGGTAAGAAAGAACTAGCTTGAATCAACAAGTGGAGAAATTTTTAATTCTTGAACTTATCAGTAGAATCTCTAACTTGAGCAACAAAAAGGAATCGAAACTCGGGTTTTGCGAAATTGATTTCTAAAGGGAACGTAAGTAATACTAGGAGCACTATGAATGATCAGTTACCTTAAGTCTTTTTCTACTTGTGGATCAGTTGTGAGTTCTGTTGTGTCGTGCCTGGTGTTTATCTCAGTCAGCGCTCTTCATCGAGTCATCATAACGTGTCTATCGTTCAAAAGCATTCTTCATCAAGTCACCATAGCGTGTCTGTCACTCAAGTTCAACAGAGTGGCATGGCCAAAATTTCATACACGAATGTTTGCTCCAAACTCAAAAACAAGTTCGTGTGTGGAATTCATAAACAAACTGAGAGTGCCCATACAAAGGGCATTGCATTCATGATCATTGCAAAGTGTATGTGAGGAATCCGTCACTACTTTGGAGGGAACTGGAATAAGTTCTCAACATGACAAGACAGAAGAGAAAGCGTGAGTCTGATTAGTTGGCAACCGTTCCAAGATCTGATGATCCCCATCACACATGCCTGCATAATGTTGAAAATGGTGGCCAACGACTGGACACTGGGGGCAATTTTCAATACATCTGATCGGGTCATCAATTGAACAAGGGGCATGAACCCAACCAGTGGCCAGTGACTGGACACTAGGGGCAATTTTTAGTACATCAGATCAGGTCATCATTTGAACAAAGGGGCATGGATCCAACCTTTCTCTCTATCCGCTTAAAGCCCCTTATTGGGCATGGTTTCCCTGGATTAGGGTAGCTCACCCCCATAATGATTCTAATATGATTCAGCTTTCGAAAGTTGTCTCCAACCATTTCAAAACTCTCTTGGGATTTCCATCTTCCCTCTGATTAATACATGTGTTTTGGATTATGCATTCATGCTCATACACTCTAGTTGATTTGAATTGTCTGGTGGGTTGCTCTTACTCTTGACTTTGTTCTGTACTTAATGGAGTTTCGTTGAGTTACCTTCTGCAGTATTTTTCAGTTACATTTCAATAAGTTGTGGCAAGTTGCCCCATACTCATTTCATAAAGTACATGATGCACTATTCCACATACCACTCATTTCACTCTACCCATATCGCACTGTTTTGTGCACTTTGTATCACACTATTTTGTGCATTCAATTTGTATCGCACTGTTTTGTGCACCTTACATCGCACTGTTTTGTGCATCTTGCATCGCACTGTTTTATGCACTTTGCGTCGTACTGTTTTGTGCATTCACTTTGTATCGCACTGTTTTGTGCATTCACTTTGTATCACGCTGTTTTATGCAATTTAAGTTTGCACTATTTTGTGCACTTTGTATCACACTGTTTTGTGCACTTTGTATCGCACTGTTTTGTGCATTCACCTTATATCGTACTATTTTGTGCATTCCCCCTATCACACTATCTTGTGCATTCACCTCACCCGCACTATCTTGTGCACTCACTGGGTCTATGAGACCTTAAATCCTCTAAAGGTGCAATTCCTTTGGTGTTTGTCATACCTAAACGGCTTCAGGCAGTTTGGTATAGCCACCTAACTGTGTTTGTAGTGAGTTCCTAGGAGATTAACTGAGACGGTGGAAACTAGAGTTCGAATGGTCGATGCCTAGAATGCAAAGGTTCAGAATTTCCGAGACTAAAGTCTAGTTTGACTACCCAGGGGAGTATCCTTGGCTTGAAATATGTATTGCAGCCCCATAGGTTGAGGTAGCTTGTATGCGCCTCAATTCTGGATACTAAACCAACCTAGTCAGTCACCCTGTTGGAGAATAGAAAAGGTTGCATACATAGCCAAGGAAAAAAGTAGTACCTGTGGTTCGGAAGTGCAAGATGAAGGAAAAAGTTTTGAAACCAGGAAGAAGAGGAAGATGCACAACAGCATAAGGTGTGTCATCGTCAATTGCCCCTGCCAGGTACTTTCTACTTTCTAAAAACGCCACTTCCTAGCTGCTACATCATATCCATTATTATCTATTGTATCACATTTGTTACCTTTATCGCATTGCATATAGCATCTATCGCACGCATCTACTACATTGTCTGTTACACCCATTACATCATACCATTTTATTACCTGCATCCTTTCTATGTTAAGCTTAGTTTGGCATGTGCTCATACCTTTCCATCGTTGAAACATGGTTCTGTCATGTGTAAGTACCCATGCTGCGCTGAAGCCAATATTAAGGGTGTCGGCACCTTTTCTGTGTTAGATGTGGTCTGTTTTGTGTCCATGCCCACTCTAGATAAGACGTAGTTTGGCCTGCGCCCCTTATTCACTTCATCCATTGCATTCATTGCATTGTACTTGGTTTTGTTGCATTTAGTATTTAGGATCATTATCTTTCCCCAGTAGATCATACCACCCAATTACTTGTACTTTTTCTCTTTCTATGAAAAACATAGTTTTGCATGTGCTCGTACCCATTTCACATTAAAACATGGTTCTGTTATGTCTAAGCACCCATGCTGTGCTGAGTCTAATATTGAGGGTGTAGGCACTTAGCCTGTGTTAGGCGTCATTTGGCTGTGCCCACTTCTTCTCTATATAAAGCGTAGTTTGATTTTGCATCTTCATTCATTTATGGTATTTGTGTAGAAGGCACTGCTTGTGGTTTGATTATTTCGTTACATCATGTATCATTTTGCATTTTGCCCGTGAACTACGTTGGTTTGATTCCTTGCAAAGGGATACGTAGGCAACTTTTGAGTTCAACCAACTGCATCTGTTTTTTTTTTTATTATTTGCCCAAGTCTTATTGCCTCGTCGAATGGGTCTTCTTTGAGCTTTGACATTCACTCATGTCATCTCATGACTTTAAGCTCTGTTAAAGGGGGCAAAACTTGGGTGCTTTGTTCAAAGCGCTCGATGATGACAGTTATATTGTCAATGTTTCGAATTCTCAACGAAGGAATCTGATTTTTATCTCTAAAAACTGTTTTGATACCTTTATACCACAAAAATCCGTCTTTTAGCACTATGCCAACCTACACTGAGCCTAAAACAGAGGAACAGGGAAGCCACATTGGGGCCCGACAGTGCCTTATTGGGGCCCGACTGTGGCTCATTAGGAACTGGTCGTGGCCATTTCGGGCCTACCATTCCTTTTGGGCGAGAAGCACTGTTCTGGGCGGGAATCTGTCAGCTGTCTATTTTTGAAAATTCTCTAAATACGAGCATATATCTTTGTTTTGAGGGTTAGAAAATTTTAAAAGACCCAGACACACCTTTGAGAGCTCCTTCTTCCTACGCAAGCTAACTTTGTGCTATTATATCATCCTTGAACTATATCTATACATCATATACACCCTTAGAGTTGAACCTTGGAGCCTGGGTTGAGCCTTGAGGATCATAATTCAACCTTGAGAGTGCTATAGGATCAAATTTGGTTTACAACCAAAGCTTACTCTCTTCAAGAGGTATAAGCTTTTCACCTTTTCCCTTGCTTTCATTTCAATCCTTTTTTTATCTTTTTCTTGTGGTTTTGTACTATTTTGGATCCATTTCAAGTGTTGGAACTTGGGGTTAAATAGCTACCAAATGTAGAGAGGCTTAACACCCTTTCTTGCACCTTATTTCATAGCTCATCCCCTTTATTTTACCACTATTTTCTTGGCCTACAAACTAATTTTCAAAGTTTAAATGGGCTTAAAAAAATGGTTTAGAAGTCGAAAAAGTAAAGGGGTTAGCCAACCCTCCTTGGTCTTGCTTACTGGTTTTGTATCTCTTTGTTTTGGCTATCTTTTGTACTTTTTCAACATACTTTTAGCTACTGTTTTTTGTATGTTAGGGGCTATTTTAGGGCTATTTTAATTTATTTAATTAGTTTTTACTTTGAATACTTTGCTTGTTGTGTTGTAAGTCCTCATGGCTTCGGTTGTTTAGGCCTTAGACACCGAGTCATTCGAGTTGATAGCTTTCTTTACATAGTTTTCACATAAGAGTTCCATTTTAATAATCAACTTCGCATAATCATTTCTACACCCTTCCTCCTTTCTTGGCTTTCTTTGTTTGAGAGTCGTTTCAAGCGAGTGTTGTTTAAGCTCAAAAAAGAGACCCTTCTATGCTTAATGGTTTATTCTCTTCGAAGGTTCATTACCAAGGCATTACATCTTTCTCATGCCCAAAACAACTTCTTGTTCGACATTTCCCTCATTTTAGTGGACTTAAATCTCACATTTGGACTAACCGATTAAGTAATGGAAAGGTAAGATAAAATCGATTAAACCGATATAAAGAAGATGAATAAAATTGGTTGGATTCAGCCGGACGTTATGCCGAGTCCATCGCGTCAAGAGTCATCACATATCAATTCATGATGTTTTGATGAATCTTGAGGCATGTCTACCTCCCTCTTTGAGCTAACTTTATGACAGGAGGGAGGGGTGGTGTGTCTTTCATTGCATTTGTAAATTTATGTCCAATTGTGTCCAAAACCATCACGCAATCAACTTGCGACCATTGATAGTTTCGGAACCGAATCCATTCTTCTCTTGAGTTTTTCCATGATAGAGAAGAGCAGAAGGGACAAACATGGTTTAAAATTGCTCTGTCTCCACTATTTTCACCTCAGGCCATGTTTGATTCGCATAATTAATAGTGAAGGTATTGATAATCCCATTAAATTAGTATGGTATTCATTATCTAATTGGATTAGTAGGATAAATTATCCCCTTGTCTATTGTTTGATTTGCGTTGGATAAGAAAACATACGAATATAGGATTACAACTATATTTATCTTCTTTTCCAATCTTACCCTCCATCAATGTTTCTTCACAATCTTTACTTTATCAAAATTTCTTCATAAACGTGGTTTTGAAAAAAATTATAAATAAATAAATAAAAATACAAAATACAAATGCCATGTTTGGTTTTTTTTTTAAATATAACTTAATTTGATAAAATAAATATCAAAAATTATTTTTAGCTTTCTAAAATATAAAATTATATAAAAATAATGTGTTTTAATTTTTAGTCAAGGGTAAAAGTGTCATTTTATTTTATTTCCCAACTCAGGATATATAATCCCACCCCTACCCCATTACTATTAATCCTACAAATTTTTTGGATTAATTATCCTGAAATAAACTTTCAAAACAAACACAAGATTATTAGGCCCACGGATTAATAATCTCAATCTCATACTCTAATCCTATCAATCAAACATGCCCTTAGAGCACAAAAACATTTTTCTGCAAGAAAATAGGGCATGGCCGGCCTTGTTTGGACTCGGCCGGGCCTCATTAGGGGCAGACAAAGTAGCATGGCAGATTCCCAGGAGGGGCAGACAAAATAGCTTCAGAAGACTGTCTGCATGGACACACATCCAATTCTTGTGCATTATTAATGTCGTTCATGTTAATGTTGTTCATATTAATGTTATAATAATACCGTTCATGTTATTGTTGTAATCATTGTTGTAATTATTATCGTTATTATTGTTGTAATTATTAGTGTTGTAATTCTTATTGTTATGCTATCCTTGTTGTAATAAGTTAGATAACTAGTTATTTATTTAGCATTTATCCAAATTTGTAATAAATTCGTTAGCTAGCTAATCCATTTAGTATTCATTTGGATTTGTAATAAATAGTTAATTCAGACACTTGGACATTCGAACCCTCTTGCACGGGGGAAAAATATGTAATAATTGTGTATGTCTTCCAACCCCCATTTCTTTCTCCCTTTTATTTACTCGCTTATAATGGTAGCATAGAGCATCATGTTTTCTTAGCATTTTCCATGATTCACATACACTCGTCTCGCATGCATTTGGGTCCGGCTCATCATACTAACTAATGTCAAATTCAAATTCTCTACTTGAATATGTTCTTTCTTGCATGCCTTGAATTGGTTCATATTCCATGCTAGTAGCCGAACTCATTATTTACATCATGTGTGTATTGCATTCGTCATATTGCATTGTTTAGGAGCATGCAATTATTCTAATTATTTCTTTTGCTTTATTTGGCTTGCCTTGGAGTACTAGGTGAGCATTTCTTGTTTTAGCATATTGCATTGTATGTTTGTGTTGCCATATCAAGCATGTTTTCCATGAGGCTAAATGCTTAAGTGATATACCTGTTTGAATGCCTGTGGATGAAGGCTAATTGCTAAAATTGGGATGAATTGATTAGTGTACATACAAACTCACTTTTTCAAGTGACGCTGTAGACATCCCATTTTTGACGGCCCTTGCGACTTGGACGCCATTGCATGCATACCCGATGATAAGTGTTTTCGCTCACCAAGTACTCGAAGTCCTCAGCGGTATGCCACAGCTTTGAGCCTTTCAAACCCTGCACCCTTGTTGCCTTATTCTTGGACCAAGCCTTGGTTCTTCTAGCCTGCAGCTTCTGGTGGCCTGCCGGCCATCACTTTTGGGCTGCCGGCCCCTGATGTGGCTTGCCGGCCACCAGTGATGGTCGGCCGGCCACTAGTGTCTTTTTTAGATATTTTGTGACAGCTTTGCTAGCTGTTTGCACAGATGCATGCATCTATCCCCACATGTAGGGCTGGATGTGCTTGAGATAATTTCATGTTTTCTATATATAGGAGGCCCCTCTCTCAGGTTTTAAAGTTAGAAAATTTTGAGAACAAAATTTTTTTTCTCTCTCTAGCCAATCTCTACACTTTTGCTTACAAATCCTTAACCTTTGCCTATACACCCTTAACCAAATCTTCTCATCTTTCAGTTGAGGTGTTTTTGAGCTTGGTTTGAGCTCTAGAGAGTGTTGTTGTCTTGGTTTTGTTACTTGAATTGCTTTTTCTTTTCAAGAGGTATAAGGCTTTACCTTTTTGCTTGCTTTCTCTACTATTTTTCTTGCTGTTTTTCAAGTGTTTTTGGGCTGTAAAACCTCTGTGTTTTTTGGGCTGAAGCTTGGGTTTTAAGGCCATTATCGGTTAAGGGGTTGATAGCCTTTCTTTGTACCTTGTTTTGGAGGCATTTACCCTTGTGTTTCCCACCCTTGACTTTCCAATCTCCATTTGCTTGAGAGACAACTAGGTTCGAGTCCTTGATAACGTCCAACCTTTTTGCCCCTAGTTCCAGGGCGGCTTTCAAACCAGCGATACATGCCTCATACTCTACTTCGTTGTTGGACACCTTGAACTGGAGTTTGAAGGCTAGAGGTATATGGGAGTTGTCGGGTGCTATCAGTAACACACCTATCCCATAACCGTATTGATTGGATACTCCGTCAAAGTACATTGTCCAAATCTCCTCCTCAACTTGTAGAATGGCTTCATCTGGGAACAGGTATTCTACCGCTTCATCCCCTTCTACTGGGTGACCTGCTAGAAACTCCGTTACAGCTCTCTTCTTGACCGACTTGCGAGTTACATACTTAAGATCAAATTCGGAGAGAAGGAACAACCAATGGGCTAGCCTACTCATAAGCGCTGGTTTCTCAAGGAGATATTTGATGGGATCTAATCTTGAAACCAAAATTACGGAGTGAGCTAACAAGTAGTGCCTCAACTTCCTAGTAGCCCATACCAAGGCTAAGCAAGCTTCTCCAGCGAGGTATAATGGGGTATAGCCGGTCTCGTAATCCAGCATTTTCTTGCTCAGGTAGTAGATGGCTTTCTTCACCCTATCCTCAGATTCCTGAACGAGCATGCATCCCATTGTTGTGTCTGTTACTGACTGATACAAAATCAAAGGCTTCACCGGCTCTGGCGACAACAACACAGGTGGGTTTTGAAGGTACTGCTTAATCTGCTCAAAAGCGAATTAACATCGATCATCCCATTTGAATTTCTTTCCTTTCTTCAGGAGGCCAAATAGTGGTTCATAAGTCAAGGTTAATTTAGAAATAAACCGTCTTATGAATTGTACATTGCCCAGAAAGCCTCACACCTCCTTTTCAGTCCTTGGTTGTGGCATTTATAGGATGGACTTGATTTAGGAAGGATCTACTTCGACACTCTATGTGATCAAAAGGCCCAGCATTTTCCCTACTATCACGCCGAAAATACATTTCTGCGGATTCAATCTCAGCCTGTATTCTCTTTCTTTGGACTTGACAATCATGTCGGCCACATACACCTCGACCTCTTTGTGGATCATATCATGCAGAATAGTGGTTGCAGCCCTTTGATAAGTAGCCCTGACATTCTTCAGCCCAAATGGCATCACCTTGTTGTAGCAGTAGGTTCCCCACTACATGGGGAAAGCGGTTTTCTCTCTGTCTTCGGGTGCCATTAGAATCTAGTTATACCCGAAAAATCCATCCATGAATGAGAGCAATGTATGGCCCGCGGTGAAGTCTACCAACTCATCAATACATCAATATATGGTAGGGGAAAATCATCTTTCGAACTAGCCTTATTTAGATCCTTGAAGTCGACACAGACTCTGATTCTGTCATCCTTCTTTGGGCCTGGAACAATGTTGGCCAACCACGTTGGATACTCGGATAGAAGTAAGAACCCTGCCTCAATCTGTTTGGTAACTTCTTCCTTAATCTTCAAAGCCCAATCTGGACGAATTCTTCGTAACTTCTGATTGACGGGTCGGGCCTCAGGGTCGAGAGGGATCCGATGCTGTACAATCTCAGGATTTATTCCAGGCATGCGAAAACATCTTCAAAATCTTTTAATAAAACGACTAAGCGCTCGCGATCCTCCGAAGATGGACCCGATCTGGACTAGACACGGATCCTTCTCAGTAGCCACATTAATAGCAATGATTTCATCAGCAAGGGGTTTTGTAAACCTCTCATCCTCTCAATTAATCAAATTTTTCAAAACCAGAGGAATTCCTTCATCTTCGTTTTCATTAAAATTCTAAAAATCTTGGTCAATGCAATAAACAAGTGGCATAGAGAAATATTCAGAATCAGCAGCAGCATTCTTATTCATAAAATCCAGCTCATCTAGCTCTTCGGTTACAACCAACTCAAAAGCAAAAGAAAAAGAGGACCTGGACAAGACCTTGGAATCTGGGTTATCACCCCCAGAAATACCAAACTCGGACTCAAAAGAACCAAAATATGATTCCGACTCCACAGACTCTGTGGAATCAGATTCTGGCTCATCACCTGACTCAGAACTCGATAGGTAACCCTCCTCTAATTGCTAGACAAGAAATGGTGCTTCAGATGCATCCAAAATGTTGTTGGATGGGTTCACACTTGGTTGGTCCCCGATCATGGAGACATGCCAGTACTGCCCCAAGCTCTCTGAGTCGACCGGAGGATCTATAAGGAGACATGCCAATACTGCCCCTACTGCAAGCTCACTGTTGTCCGAGTCACTTTCCATGCTCTGTCTAACTTCAGCACGTGGTTCAACTTTTTCCTCGGCATCACTGTCTTGCAACTACAAGTTGAAGAAAATTTCAAAGCTGGGGATTGTAGACACCCTATTTTTGACCGTCCTCAAGACTTAGATGTCATCGTTTGTGTACTCAATGATTGTGCTTGTTTGTGTTCGTTTTGAGTACTCGAAGTCCTCGGTGGAATACCCTACCTTTGAGCCTTGGACCAAGAGCTTGTTATTTCAGGTCTAGAAGAGTAGGTGGTCTCTTGGACAGCCCCTTTGGCTGTCGGCCATAGCTTGTGCTTGTCGGCTACTAGTGGTGGCCGACGGCTACTGTAGACACCCCATTTTTTACCGTTCTCAAGACTTGGACGTCATTGTTTGAACACTAAATGATTTTGTATGTTCGTGTTCATTTTGAGTGCTCGAAGTTCTTGGTGGAGTGCCTTCTCTTTGAGCCTTTGAACCTTATATGTTTTGTGTTTGGTTCTAGACCAAGAGCTTGTTGTTTCAAGTCTGGAGGAGAGGGTGGCCTGTCGACCATGACTTGCGCCTGTCAGCCATCAGTGGTGGCCGATCGGCTATGTTAGTGGTCGGTCAGCCACATTGGTGACGGACAGCGACCAGTCTCTTTTTCCAGATATTTGTTTGCCAGTTGTGCCAGTTGTTGTTCACTGAGTTACATCTTCATACATGTGTATGGTAGGATGTATTGAAGCTCAAAGCTTATTTTTCTATATATAGGGGGTGTTCTCCCCCATTTTGAGAGGTTAGACATTTTAGACAAAAAATCTTTCTCTCTCTCTCTCTCTCTCTCTCTCTATGGTTGTTTTGTGCCTTGTAGTTAGTTTTCTCTACACTTTTGCACATAAACCCTTAACCAAACACTCCCACCTTGAAGTTGAGGTCTCTTGGAGCCTAGTTTGAGACTTGAAAGGGGGTTTGAGCTTAAAATTGTGGCTGTTTTGTGCTGTTCTTCAAAGGTATTGAACTTACCTCATTTAAGCTTGTTGTGAATACTTGTTTTGCCTTTGTTTTAACTATTTTAAGGCTGTTTTTGAGGTGTAAAAAACTATATTTTTGACGTATAAAAGTGATGGTTTGAGCCTTTGTAAGTTAGGGGGTTCCCCCCCCCTTTTACTCTTTTAGTTTGTGAAGCTTTTTGTGCCATCTTTCCTCACATTCAAATCAAACATTTTGGGCCTTTTGACCACTGAAATTCAGAGGTTTTTTAGTGGTAAAAACTTTATTTTGAAGTCAAAAATTGGAGGGGTTAGCCTCCCCTCCTTGTGTCTTGTTTGCATGCCTAGTTTGCTTCATATGTTAGCATGTTTTTGTAGCTTGACTTAGCTTATTTCTAGCATGTTGTTGCCTCTGATATGGGCTGCTTTAACTCTGTTTTGGGCTATTTGTGTTGTGTGAGTAGTCTTTTGCATAGTTGTAGTGTAAATGGCTTCATTAGCTTATTGTTTTAGGTCTTTAAACATGAGTTGCTTGAGTTGGTTTCATGTTGTAGTGTCATTTTGTATGTAATTTCAGCATATATAGCTCTGTCACATTCTCATTTATTTCACTCTTTCAATTGCTTTTGAGAGTTATTTCAAGTTTGGGATCCTTTAAACTTGAGATAGAGTTTATACTTAATGGTTTAATCCTCTTTCAAGGTTCATTATCAATGGCTTAAACTCTCTCTTGCCTTGCATCATCCCTTGGTTGACACTCATTTCTCTTTAGAGGACCTTCAACAACGGACAAATCAATTAAAGAACGAGTTGGTAACTTAAAATGAGTAAACAAAAGTAATAAGTAAAACTTGAGCAAGATAAGCATATTGTATTGCATTGCATGTGTTCAATCGGACGTTATATTGAACACAAGGAAGATTGGAGCATTTCATAGTCAAAGTGATGAAATGAGCTAATCTCCTTGGTCTCTATTGCCCTTGATCACAGATGATAGGGTGATGGTCTTGAGTCTTGTTTTTGCATACAATGAAATTGTACTCCTTGGTTCTTTGGCCATCATGCATTGAAAATGCTTGGTCGGCGGTTTTGGAGCCAAGAGTGCCACTCCTTGGAGATGTTTTGACGATAAGAAGTGGTACACAGTACATACAACCCTTGAGAATACACTGCTTTGCCTCTGTTTTCTCTATGTTACAGCAAAAAAGGAAGTTCAGGGCAGGGGGTAGCTGACCAGCCACCAGTAGTAGCCGACTAGCCACCAATGGTAGCCGACAGCCACCATTGGTAGCCGACAGGCCATCAATGAAAATTTTGCACAAGTGTGTTCCTGAGTTGAAGCAGAGGCATTTTGGGAGTTGGGAACACTGTCGGTGTTCAAACATGTGCGAACAAAGGCTGCAATGGCAAAGCGGTGGCTTTTTGGGTAGAGGTATCGAGCATGCCTGCATCCCTCGCTTCTGTAGACGCGCCCGCGTGAGGCCTTCGTGCTACAGTTCGGACTCAATTTGTGTCACGGTTCTTGATCTGAACTAAAGAGTCCAAATCCGGCAAATCGTTTTGAGAAAACAGATTTTTAGAAAAGAAGTGTCAAACATGGACTACTTTGCCAGATACAGAGTCGCCACCTAAATATTTTTTAAGGGGGAATTTAGGAAACCCTGACTCGGTGCCAAAGGCCACGTGTCCGTCATCACCAAAGTTGCCTCGGCTCGGGAGCTAGGGGACGATTGGGGAAGGTCAGCTATGAGCACCCCCTCTCGCCCGATCCGAAGATCGGCCTCTACTAACCGTGATATCTGTTTTTGAAAACGTTATGTGTTCTTATTCCGGTTATTAGCCTAGAATTACTATGTTATGTGCACAGCAAACAAGTATAGACCGAATTGCTTAAATTGGAACAAAACATTTCATGCTTGTTTTGAAAATGGTTTGCTACTCGCAAGTAGGCTGAAATGTAGGTTTTGCCACCCTCAAGTGGGCTTTAGAAAAGATGATTTTACCACTATCTAGTGGGCTTAAAACTCACAGTTTTAATGCATTATTCCAATTTAGGCAATTCAATTCAAGCAGTCATATCACATAAGCAGCTAGCCTCATGGTAATCATGCTGTTATGGCAACACTCACACGCATGCGGTATGCTAAAGCATGAATGCTTACCGAGTACTCCGAGCCAAAACAAAAACTAGTTAGTAATCATATGCATGATCCTAGTTCATGTTAAAGTAGCTAATGCAACACATGCAAAATGCAACTAAGATAGGCTCGGCTAATCTACAATGACATGTGAAATGCTACAACTAACACGTATTCAATTTGGAATTGAAATACAAATGCAGTTAGAATGATGCGCCGAGCCCGGTGCAAGCAAAACTGATCAATGATGCACGCATGCATAGCATAAGGTATGCTAAAGTAAACATGTCCTAATACTAGCCATCAAAGCAGGTAAGTAAAAGGGGGAAAGAAGCGGGGGTTGGAAGACATGCACACACGCACCCACACTTATTACATAATTGCCCTCGCTCGGAGGGTCCGAAAGAATAATACAGTCCGAATAACAAACCAACTATCCTAGCTAATTAATTATTACAGACCAACTAAATTAGTTAAGCAAATCAACTAATCTAAGAAAGTGATAAACGGCCTCGGGAAAAGAGCCCAATGTCATGCATGCTCGGTCTTGCTCGGAAGTCCACTGCCATGCACAAGCTGCCTCTGTTTTCCCTGCTATACTCCTCTGAAAACTGCCAAAGTCTCAGGATATTCTCACTGGATGCTGGGGAATGCCACCGGCCAAAGGGGATCATCACCAGCTGTGATTTGGTGGTCATCGGCTAAAGATGAATCCATCGGCCACCGATGGATGGCCAGTCAGCACTCTGTGTAGTCGATCGGCCGAAAATTCCTGCAGGACCTGTTTGACAGTAGCAGAGGGCAAAGCTTTGCATGGCAATGCAATTCAAGCGAATGTGTGCACCGACACATCCCTTGTCATGTTTGTGACTCAAAGGGATATGGCCCTTGGTTCTCGAACCACCAATCGCGCATTTCAATGCGTGATGGCCCAAGAGACCAAGTTGTGCATTTTCATTTCAAATGTCATGCAATGCACATAAACAAAGAAATTGAACTCAACCTCTATCACAAGCAATTCAAAAGGCCAAGCATGCATGCTAGTACAATGCAACCTAAGCATGTGAGCCCAAGTGTGTAACATGGAGATGCAATGCACAATGCTCACTAGGCATGCAATCCGTGTAAGCTAATTAAGTATGCAATGTGCAACTCAACCATGCAAACATGCAAGTCATACAAATATGCTAACAACTTGACCAAGGGGATACATACCCAATGCAAGTGATTTTAAGCATGCGACACATGCAACCAAAGCATGCAACCATGGAATAATGTAATGACATTTGAATGGCATGCAAGGAAGGGACTTACACTAATTGGACAGCCCTAAACTAGGTCCAAAACAGTAGCCAATGCTATGGAAATGAGGGCCAACACACACACACACATCCACATGCTAATGGGCCAACACTCAAACATCAAACATGCGACCTTTAAGCACACTTAAAAGCGACAAAACATGGATTAATGGCATGCACATAAAGCTCTGAAAAACATGTTATAAAGGTGCCAAACCAAGTAAATAAGGCAAGCCAAACATGCAACAATGGTCCAAGACTTAAGGCAAGCCAAAGGGGAGGTAAACCAAGGCTAGGTTAACCAAGCCTCACAAGGCCAAAGGGACTTAGAAAAGGTCTAATGCAGACCTAAACAAAGCTAAGGATGTACTTAGATGGCATCTAAGTGGTCTAAAAATGCAAGCATACTCCAAGGCCTAAACAAGGGGCATAAGGCAACAACCTTTAAACACCTTGAAGGGGGATGAAATGCAAGCATATGGGCACATCATGAGGTCTGAAATGGCATGTCAAGTGGTTCCAAACCACTGAAACAAAGCAAGGATGGCATGCTAGAAGGGCCAAGGCTTAAGGCATACAAGAGGGGTTACACGGTAGCTATACAAAGCAAGGCATGGATGACTCAAATGACTTAAAACAGTCCCTTAGCACATCAAAATATGCATATAAGCTTCACAAAGCTTGGCCAAAACACAAAAGCATGGTAGTCTAAATGCTATGCATGTATTGAGGCAAATCATGGCATTACAAGGTATGTATGCTAGACAAGCATGGTGTACCAAAACCAACATACAACAATGCTATATTATGACATAATAAGCTTGAAAATCAGTCAAGGCATGGTCAATACATACTCAAACTATATGCTCCCTCAAGAGGCTAAAAATGGCCCTTTTCAAGGACAACAAGGAGAGGGGGTGGCCCTCTCCTTCTTGGGACCTCAAGGCACCATCTTCACCTATGAAATCCCTCAAGATTTTAGTGGTGAGGAGGTCCAAACACAATGATCCCGGAGCTCAACCAAAATGGCACAAAATGGAGCCTTTCAAGGCTTAAGAGGGGTCAAACAACCCCAAAACTTGAAACACCCTTAAGCAACTACTTAGAGCAAGTAAAAACACAACTTTTATATGTTATACACTAAGCTCAAAAACAGATGCAAGATAGGCTAAAAAGCTATGCAAAAATGGGGTAAAAAGGGACAAAAGTCTTACCCTTGTAGACCCTCTTCACAAATGGTGGACGAGCAGTCTCCTTAGGTCCAAACCAGCTTCAAAACTTCAAAAACAACCCTCTAGAGCCTCAGTTCCAAGAGGAAGGTGTAGTAGTAGGTGTTTGTGTGCAATACTAAGCCCTAAAACACACACAAATACACCAAGAAAGAGAGATATAGAGATAGGATATATACAAACCCTAACCCTAGAACTCAAAGCTCTGAAAAATAAAGCCTAACTTGTCTAATTTTGTCTAACCCTTCAACAAGAGAGAAGACCCTCTCTTTTGTAGACCAAATGGTCTTGTAAAGAGTGAAATCCCTCCATACACATGGAGGCGGGGTAAAGTGGGTGCCAGCTGTCACAGCTGGCACAAAATATCTGTCAAAAGCAAATGCACAGTGGTCAGCCAGCCAAAGATGCCAAATTGGCCAAAACAATGGTCGGCCGACCATCAATAGTGCCGACCGGCCAAACATTTGGCCTATGGCAACAAAACAATGGCCGGTGGCCTCAAGCCATGGCCGGTGAGGTTTGGGGATGGCCTACAAGCTACTTCCCACCCTCAGAAGCAAAGCACAAGTGTTTGGTGCAAAACCAGACACAAAACAGTCGAGTCGAGAGATCCTGAGGCAAGGCGTGTAGCCGAGACCTCCGGGAACACAAGACGAACACAAACAAGGATGATCACCGGGTGTTCAAGCGGTGACGTCCAAGTCTTCAGGACAGTCAAAAATGGGGTGTCTATAGTTGCTCCTCTTTGACAGAACTCGAAAGTCATAACAATGACGAGAGTGATTGTCAAAGCCCAGAGACGACCCATTTTTGACAAGGCCGAAGACTTAGACAAACATGCAAGACAGACAAGATATGCACCCGAAGGCAGGGGCAAAATGCAAGACAATGCACAAAGCCGAACATAACTTATGATCATGCAAAGAAGGCTGTAACGAAGCATAACATGCGACAGTTTTAAGCTAGCATACACCAAACTACACTACAATCCAGAAAGGATGTAAGAGAATTATGCAATTCTCAAAACGTCTCACTCGGATAATACAATACCTACGCGGTTCGTCTGGTTGCACCAGCCTCAAATGAACCGTACCTACAATATCGTGCCTGAAAGAAAGCAAACTTAACAGGTACAGATATCATTAGCAACATGCAAAATGAATGCAAAATGATATGCGATATACAAAACTATGTATAGTAATGCAGATGAAAATGCAATGCAATTGAATCATTAATTAAATCATGATCCAATCATGAGTGGTTCAAAACCACACGAATGTCAAATAGATTGATGGAAGTAACAAGTCCGTCTACCATAGAAAAGGTGCCGCAACCCTCAAACCAACATACCAACGTGGAATAGGTGCGTACACATGCAAAACTATGAGTGATGTAGACGAACACAAGAAAAAGTAATTGGGTAGAATGACACAAGTGGGGAAATGACCCGCTGAAGAAAGACTAATGATCTTAATGCTGGATGCAAAAATTACACTGCAATATAATATATATAATGGATATGGCAAGCAGCCAAACCAAATCTTGCCGAGGAAAGGTATGGACACACACAAACCACGTCTAACATAGAACGGTCATACAGAACTATGAGTGTATAGATGTAAAAGGTATGGGCACATACCAGACCAAGCTCAACATGGAAAGGCGCAAGCCCTAGATGGAAGTGATGCGGTGAATGCATGCAAACTACAATGTAATATATAAGTATGCAATGGAATGGATATAGTGGATTAAGGCCTACGGCCAAGCCGTATCTTGCCTAGGAAAGGCATGGACACGAACAAGTCACGTCTAACATAGAACGGTCATACAGAACTATGAGTGTATAAACGTGAAAAGTATGAGCACATACCAGAGCAAGCTTAACAAGGAAAGGCGCAAACCCTAGATGGAGGTGATGCAATGAATGCATGCAAGCTACAATGCACTACTTACAAATATGCAATGGAATGGATATTTACAGTGGAAATGCATGACATATACACTATTTACAATGAAATGCATGACATATGCACTATCTACAATGATGCATGACATATGCATTATTTTCAATGTAATGCAAATGATGCATGTTGCTTTTTTGAAATGCGCGGCAACGCGCGGTTATTGAGATACATGACGATGTAAATGGACTGTACACATCAATGCACTAAAGGTCTTGCACCTTTCGAGGATTTAAGGTCTCCTAGACCGTCGTATGTACAGGACGGTGTGACGCGCAAAATAGCGCGAATGAATGCATGAAAAATGCAATGAGATGCGCAAAATAGCGCGATGCGTTAAACAACGCGAGTGCACAAGACAATGCGATGCGCAAGATAGTGCGATGGAATGCATGCAAAATGCAATACGATGCGCAAAATAGCGCGATTGAATGCATGCAAAATGCAATAAGATGCGCAAAATAGCGCGATTGAATGCATACAAAATGCAATAAGATGCGCAAAATAGCGCGATGCGTTAGACAACGCGAGTGCACAAGACAGTGCGATGCGCAAGATAGCGTGATGGAATGCATGCAAAATGCAATGAGATGCGCAAAATAGCGCGATGCGTTAGACAACGCGAGTGCACAAGACAGTGCGATGATTTGAAATGCACAAGACAGTGCGATTGACATGTGTATGATACTTACAAGATATGTGCGCAACAATGCGAACTAGATAACGCATAACCAGCGCGCGTTCACGACAAAGCGTTGTAATGCAATGCAAGTAAGGCAACTTTCACATCTTGTAAGGGACAAAAGGATACAAAAAGGATACTCCTCGCACATATTCGAGTGCCACGCATAGAAGACACGGTCCAAGGCCAAAACGGAGGCCGATTAAGCTTCGAAAATGCCTTTTCATGTACTATCTTGAGCAATGAAGGCCCCAAACTACAGATCTGACCCAAACAAGGTTGTAGGAGGCTCACCGGCCGAAGGGGGAGTCACCGGTTGTTCATCGACCATCAAAATACATCACCGGCCAAATATTTGGCCGGCCGGCCGGCCAAAAATGTAGCCGACCGGCCAAAAATGCCTAAATCGAGGCAGTTTTGACTTTTCACCTCGGGTCTTTTAAAATAGGGTTTCAAACCCTATTTTTCTCATTTCTCTCTAGCCGAAAATGCTTCCTCCCTCTCTCTAGGACATTTCCCGAGCCTTATTCCCCATTTTTCTCGCGTTTTACGCCCGTTCCATCGTTGGATTCGCGAAGTTCTTCGCATTTCGAACATTTTGAACCGAACATTTCTTTGTTTCGGCGCTTCCTTTGCCATTTCCACTTTTTGGGGTTTGTTCCCCTTGTTTTCCTCTCAATTCCTATACCTTTTTCACTTCCCAGCTTTTCCGGTCATTTTCCACCCTCTCAGGGGTTGACTTTTCGTTGACCTTTCATATTCCAGCCTGATTTTCACTTTTTCGGCCATTTTCTCACGACCATTGACATGGCGAATGATATCCCACAGGGCGAGACTCCCCCGGATCACGAGATAGACCCCGGGGCCGAGCTCCTTCCCTTGAGCGTCCGCCCGTTCGACTCGGCGACCTACCGGCCGGCGATTCACATCCTGCCTCCTGATGGACTGCGCCAGTTCGGGAGTTTCAAGAGGGGCGTGCCTCCAGAGCTTCTCTTGCGCGAGCCTACATCTCATTTGTCCTTTGGCACTTCCGAGGTAACATTCTTCCCTCTGATTTACTTTCTGCAATGTAGAACACCTATTTGCCATAACTGATTATGCTCTTTAACTGCTTAGCCCAAATGCACTGAGGCACTGTACACTGTAATCAACCGTGAACACACTTGCAACTGTTATCTGTTCAAATTTGAACGCGCGCACACATACTGCACTTGCCCTAAACCACTCAAACAAACTGACACACCAGTCATTGTAGTTCACTACGAGCACACCGGCAATGAAAACATGTACACATGCTATGCTTGCACTGAACCATTCAAACACGCCGACACATCACACGCTGCAGTTCACTGTAAGCACACCGACACTCGGTATCTGTTTGAATCTGAAAGACTTGCACACATGCTGTATTTGCCTGAGTTTTGAATGCCTTTCAAAACTGCTATATTTATCATTGCTTCGCAATTGTTTGTTCGAAAACAGGGAGATTCCCATACCGTCCGGGGGTATGGGAACATCGTCGCTCGTGATTGGTACGCAGAGCTACCTGATGTGGTCTGCCACATCGTGGACCAGGCCGGTTTTGGTGCATTCTACAGAGGGCTGTCCAGACTTACTACGAGCAGGCCTCTCCTTACTGCTCTAGCGGAGAGGTGGTGGGACACCACCGACTCGTTTCATCTTTCTGCGACGGGAGACATGACGATGACTCCCTATGATTTCTCGATGCTCACAGGCATCGGGGTAGGGGTGATCCGATCCCCTTTGATACTGATATGGACGAGTGGACGGCTGCTCAGATCCATCTGCTCGGCGAGGTGCCGCCTCTTGCGCGTCCCGGCTTCGTCCGATATTCGTGGTTCGAGGTCCAGTTCAGGGTCCAACCGGCTTTGATCGAGGAGGCTCTGATGACCCAGGAGGCAGTGGAGCAGTACGCCTGTGGCTTTCTGATGTTTCTGCTGGGGACTACCATTTTCACCGACCGGGCGAACACCGTGCCCCTTTGTTTACTCAGTGCACTGGTGGATGTCAGGCAGATTTTGCACTATGACTAGGGTGGTGCCGCTCTGGCCACCCTCTACAGGTACATGAGCTCAGCTTCCCGCGGTAGTGGACAGTTGCTTGGGGGCTATTGGCGCGCTTGGGAGGTACATTTCCTTTTTCTTCTTCACATTTCATTTCTGCTTTCTATCATCTATACTCTATACTGTACTCTGTACACTGCACACACTGCGGCCTGCTTTATACTGACTGTATACTGTACACACGACACACACATACTCTGCTTTACACCGACTGTACACTGCTCACACTGTACACTCTACTCAACACATTGCACACGGCTCTGCTATTTCTGTTTTATTCTGCGTCCTGCTTTATCTGATGATCATATTGGTATTTGGTTTGCAATTGTGGGTCTACGCTTACTTTCCTAGGTTAGCCCCAGTACCCGACGCGGAGACCCCTCTCGTCGTCCCGTTCTCAACAGAGACAGACTCAAAACAAAAGGGTATTTACAAAATCAAAACGGTGTTCAAGGCAACAACCCTAGAATCATCTGACATCCTATACAACGGGACTGACTCGGTACCACAAGACAGACCCAAAAACAAAAAGACTGACTCAAAGCAAAGAGGCAGACTCAAAAACAAAATAGAGAACTGACTCAAAACCCAAGCCAGAAGCTACAAAACTACATTTATAAATGCTCAAAAAGTGCGTGCCAGACGCCACATCTGAAATACACCGAGCGCCGCCCGCAGGTGGTCCAACCCCTGATCACATACTCGCAGTATCCTCAAAGTCCAACAGCTCGGTGGTAACAGACTTCGCTGAGGTAGGTGGAAGAATGACCTCATTATCGATCAAATCCTGCACTTCATGGCGAAGGCGGAAACAGTTGTCGGTGGCGTGACCGGTCTGTTTGTGGTACGTGCAATACAAAGCAGCATCATGTGTGAGAGGGAGATTCTTCGGGAGAGGCCGAGGTTCAAGGGGTTTGAGGTGCCCCCTTTCGGCAAGAATCTGAAGTGCCTTAGACAGAGGCATGTAGAGAGCATGAAAGATCATGCGCCCTCGAGGCAGGTACTTTGAAGTCTAAGTATTCTTACTAGACGCACTAGCAAAAGGGTCGGCAGGCACTGCCTTGGTTTTCTGATCTTTCCCAGGTGCAGGGTCGGGAATAGGAGGAACTGTTCTGGTATGACGGGGCCTATCCCGATTTTCTGACTGACTTGAACTACCCTCAGGTGGAGTGGGGAAAGCATCCTCCATAGTTTTTGCCACAACTGCGGATATCTGTTGCTTGTTCATCCCCCCGGCTTTCAAAGCCTCGACTGCCCGCAGCAGTTGTTCAATGGGATCGGCATCTGCCTTCATTTTGTTCTTGCCTCTGGCCTCAGCCTGATCGGGAGTTTGGGTTACTACATCAGAGCGAAGCCCGGTTGTTGCTGACACGTCGTTGCTGTAGCTGGAGCAACCTCTGGTTGGCTGAGCTCTATCACAATCTGCCCCAGTAGCGGGGGCTCCTGTGGTATAAAATTCCCAGCATACGGTGCCGCTGGCGGTGAAGCCGACATTCCATAGGCCAGATCGGCCACGGATCTCTGGAGGTCACCTATCATTCCCATCAATTCAAATGTGGTGGGCTCACGAGCCTGATACAACTGGGGGGTCCAAACTGGGTGCGCGACAGGCGACCTGGGTGGATGCGGTACATCGACATTGGTCTTGCTCTGCAGAGTGATTCCTTGATCTAATGTGGCCGTCATAACCATAATTTCCTCTGAATTCTGCGTCATGATAATTTCGCTGTACTGAACGGTGACTGACGAATCAGATATCTGTCTTGTCTTAGCAAGGAGGAACACTAGCTATTCTGTATCAACTCTCTGAACTGAAAGAGAAAACATGCAGCATTTCGGACCAATCAGAACGGACGCTAGTATAGCTGAATAACTGTACTCTACTACTGATCACTTTTGCCCGAAATCACTGCCCCTAAAATACTGAATCGAATACCCACAGATATAACTGATTTTCATAAACTGACACTGATGCCCTCAGGTCTGATACTCAAACTTGCAAACTGATATGTGTGTTCCCCTGCATAGATACACTCTAAAACACATAGCAAGTAAAGAGAGCCAAAACACCCCTATAGAGGGGTAGGGTTTCCCTGTCCTATTTTGTCAGGAGCTAGGGTTTCACTATGCACACAGCAGTTTTCAAACAACCTAACATCGGGTAAGCAACCTGTCCTAATTTGGAATGGTCACTATGGATTTCGATATGCACTAGGTCGAATGGTCGAAAAGGGCGCCCCGGTAAAACCAGGGTTTGTGTTCCCATACTGTCAGAGCCCACAACTGGTCTGCCTTATGGCATGCTTTGACAAAGTCAAGCCTCTGGCAAACCGTTCAGGAATGGCAGATGGCAAACACGGTGTCTTAGGCGCACCAATGCACATGCAATGCAAAGAGACACATAAATGAAATCAAAACAGGATATCACGAGTTCGAGTCAAGCTCTCTAAAATCCCCAGCAGAGTCGCCAGAAACTGTAGACGCGCCCGCGTGAGGCCTTCGTGCTACAATTCGGACTCAATTTGTGCCACGGTTCTTGATCTGAACCAAAGAGTCCAAATCCGGCAAATCGTTTTGAGAAAACAGATTTTTAGAAAAAAAGTGCCAAACATGGACTACTTTGCCAGATACAGAGTTGCCACCTAAATATTTTTTAAGGGGGAATTTAGGAAACCCTGACTCAGTGCCAAAGGCCACATGCCCGTCATCACCAAAGTTGCCTCGGCTCGGGAGCTAAGGTAAGATTGGGGAAGGTCAGCTATGAGCACCCCCTCTCGCCCGATCCGAAGATCGGCCTCTACTAACCATGATATCCGTTTTTGAAAACGTTATGTGTTCTTATTTCGGTTATTAGCCTAGAATTACTATGTTATGCGCACTGCAAACAAGTATAGACCGAATTGCCTAAATTGGAACAAAACATTTCGTGCTTGTTTTGAAAATGGTTTGCTACTCGCAAGTAGGCTGAAATGTAGGTTTTGCCACCCTCAAGTGGGCTTTAGAAAAGATGGTTTTACCACTATCTAGTGGGCTTAAAACTCATAGTTTTAATGCATTATTCCAATTTAGGCAATTCAACCTCCATCCACAGGCATTCAAGCAGTCATATCACATAAGCAGCTAGCCTCATGGTAATCATGCTGTTATGGCAACACTCACACGCATGCGGTATGCTAAAGCATGAATGCTTACCGAGTACTCCGAGCCAAAACAAAAACTAGTTAGTAATCATATGCATGATCCTAGTTCATGTTAAGATGGCTAATGCAACACATGCAAAATGCAACTAAGATAGGCTCGGCTAATCTACAATGACATGTGAAATGCTACAACTAACACGTATTCAATTTGGAATTGAAATACAAATGCAGTTAGAATGATGCGCCCCTTAACAAACTATTTAGAGCACTAAACTAACACTAACCATCAAAGCAGGTAGGTAAAAGGGAGAAAGAAGCAAGGGATGGAAGACATGCACACACGCACCCACACTTATTACACAATTGCCCTCGTTTGGAGGGTCCGAAAGAATAATAAAGTCCGAATAACAAACCAACTATCCTAGCTAATTAATTATTACAGACCAACTAAATTAGTTAAGCAAATCAACTAATCTAAGAAAGCGATAAACGGCCTTAGGAAAAGAGCCCAATGTAATGCATGTTCGGTCTTGCTCAGAAGTCCACTGCCATGCACAAGCTGCCTCTGTTTTCCCTGCTATACTCCTCTGAAAACTGCCAAAGTCTCAGGATATTCTCACTGGATGCTGGGGAATGCCACCGGCCAAAGGGGATCATCACCGGCTGTGATTTGGTGGTCATCGGCTAAAGATGAATCCATCGGCCACCGATGGATGGCCGGTCGGCACTCTGTGTAGTCGATCGGCCGAAAATTCCTGCAGGACCTGTTCGGCAGCAGCAGAGGGCAAAGCTTTGCATGGCAATGCAATTCAAGCGAATGTGTGCACCGACACATCCCTTGTCATGTTTGTGACTCAAAGGGATATGGCCCTTGGTTCTCGAACCACCAATCGCGCATTTCAATGTGTGATGGCCCAAGAGACTAGGTTGTGCATTTTCATTTCAAATGTCATGCAATGCACATAAACAAAGAAATTGAACTCAACCTCTATCACAAGCAATTCAAGAGGCCAAGCATGCATGCTAGTACAATGCAACCTAAGCATGTGAGCCCAAGTGTGTAACATGGAGATGCAATGCACAATGCTCACTAGGCATGCAATCCGTGTAAGCTAATTAAGTATGCAATGTGCAACTCAACCATGCAAACATGCAAGTCATACAAATATGCTAACAACTTGACTAAGGGGATGCATACCCAATGCAAGTGATTTTAAGCATGCGACACATGCAACCAAAGCATGCAACCATGGAATAATGTAATGACATTTGAATGGCATGCAAGGAAGGGACTTACACTAATTGGACAGCCCTAAACTAGGTCCAAAACAGTAGCCAATGCTATGGAAATGAGGGCCAACACACACACACACGCACATGCTAATGGGCCAACACTCAAACATCAAACATGCGACCTTTAAGCACACTTAAAAGTGACAAAACATGGATTAATGGCATGCACATAAAGCTCTGAAAAACATGTTATAAAGGTGCCAAACCAAGTAAATAAGGCAAGCCAAACATGCAACAATGGTCCAAGACTTAAGGCAAGCCAAAGGGGAGGTAAACCACAGCTAGGTCAACCAAGCCTCACAAGGCCAAAGGGACTTAGAAAAGGTCTAATGCAGACCTAAACAAAGCTAAGGATGTACTTAGATGGCATCTAAGTGGTCTAAAAATGCAAGCATACTCCAAGGCCTAAACAAGGGGCATAAGGCAACAACTTTTAAACACCTTGAAGGGGGATGAAATGCAAGCATATGCGCACATCATAAGGTCTGAAATGACATGTCAAGTGGTTCCAAACCACTGAAACAAAGTAAGGATGGCATGCTAGAAGGGCCAAGGCTTAAGGCATACAAGAGGGGTTACACGGTAGCTATACAAAGCAAGGCATGGATGACTCAATTGACTTAAAACAGTCCCTTAGCACATCAAAATATTCATATAAGCTTAACAAAGCTTGGCCAAAACACAAAAGCATGGTAGTCTAAATGCTATGCATGTATTGAGGCAAATCATGGCATTACAAGGTATGTATGCTAGACAAGCATGGTGTACCAAAACCAACATACAACAATGCTATATTATGACATAATAAGCTTGAAAATCAGTCAAGGCATGGTCAATACATACTCAAACTATATGCTCCCTCAAGAGGCTAAAAATGGCCCTTTTCAATGACAACAAGGAGAGGGGGTGGCCCTCTCCTTCTTGGGACCTCAAGGCACCATCCTCACCTCTGAAATCCCTCAAGATTTCAGTGGTGAGGAGGCCCAAACACAAAGATCCCAGAGCTCAACCAAAATGGCACAAAATGGAGCCTTTCAAGGCTTAAGAGGGGTCAAACAACCCCAAAACTTGAAACACCCTTAAGAAACTACTTAGAGCAAGTAAAAACACAACTTTTATATGTTATACACTAAGCTCAAAAACAGATGCAAGATAGGCTAAAAAGCTATGTAAAAATGGGATAAAAAGGGACAAAAGTCTTACCCTTGTAGACCCTCTTCACAAATGGTGGACGAGCAGTCTCCTTAGGTCCAAACCAGCTTCAAAACTTCAAAAACAACCCTCTAGAACCTCAGTTCCAAGAGGAAGGTGTAGTAGTTGGTGTTTGTGTGCAATACTAAGCCCTAAAACACACACAAATACACCAAGAAAGAGAGATATAGAGATAGGATATATACAAACCCTAATCCTAGAACTCAAAGCTTTGAAAAATAAAGCCTAACTTGTCTAATTTTGTCTAACCCTTCAACAAGAGAGAAGACCCTCTCTTTTGTAGACCAAATGGTCTTGTAAAGCTTCCAAAGGAAGCTAACAAGAGGGCAATCCCTCCATACATGTGTATGGAGGGGGTGAAAGTGTATGACAGCTGCACAAAAATATCTGCAAAAGCAGATGTACAGTAGTCGGCTGGCCAAAAATGCAATTGACCAAAAAAAGATAGCCGGCCGGCGATATATAGTGTCGGCCGGCCAAACATTTGGCCGGTGGAAGCAAAACACAGCCGGTGGCCTCAAGCCCTGGCCGGTGATGTGTGGGGATGGCCCACAAGCCATTCCCTGCCCCTCCAAGGCAAAGCACAAGTGTTTGGTGCAAAACCAGGCACAAAACAGTCGAGTCGAGAGATCCTGAGGCAAGGCGCGTAGCCGAGACCTCCAGGAACTCAAGACGAACACAAACAAGGATGATCACCGGGTGTTCAAGCGGTGACGTCCAAGTCTTGAGGACGGTCAAAAATGGGGTGTCTACAGCTTCCCGAGGCTATTTAATTGCTTTATTTAATTAATTGGTGGTAGCTGATCAATTAGTTCAATTGTTTTGTAATTAATTAGTTAAGGGTTTAGCTAGTTAATTTGATTTGTAACGTTTAATTAACTTAGAATAGTTAGTTGAATATTGTGTTGTAATAATTAGTTAACTAGAATAGTTAATTAGCTTCAAGTGTTGTAACAGTTAGCTTAATTAGCGTAGCTAGTTAGCTTATTCATTTGAACCTTCCTTCGCGAGGGCGTAATGTTGTAATAAGTGTGCGTGTGTATGTTTTCCAACCCCACGTCTTTCTTCCTTTTACTTAATTGCTTTTGATGGTTAGTTTAGGGATCATGTTTCAATTAGCATATAGCATGCTTGCATTCATTCATTCGTATTGCATGCACCAAGACTCGGCGCATCATTCAAACTGCATCGCCATTTCAATATCTTATTTGAATACGTGTTTAATCGCATGTTGTTCAAATCAATCCATATGCCATATTAATAGCCGAGCCTATTAAATTCATCTTGCATGTGTTGCATTAGGCATCTTGTATAGTTAGGAATCATGCATTTTTTTTAACTCTTTTTTCTTATCTTAGCTTGGAGTACTAGGTGAGTTTTTATGCTTTAGCATACTTGCATGATTGTGAATGTTGCCATGTCTAACATGCTTGCCATAAGGCTATGTGCTTAAATGCTAAACTGTATGAATGCCTATAAATGAAGGCTTTGTTGTTTGAATTGGAACAATTCGATGAATGTATGTTTTAAGCCCACTTTGTTGAGTGGAAAATCATGTCTTAAGCCCACTATGTTTGGTGGCAAAACCGCATCTTTAAGCCCACTTGAGGGTGGAAAATTCAAACCATTTTCGTAAACAATCATGACTTGAAATGTTCCAATTCTTGCGATATAGTCTATACTTGGATGTGCGCATCACATAGTAAGGTTAGTTTAATAACTGGAATAAGAGCGCATAATTTTTATAAGAAACATATCATGATTAGTAGTGGCCGATCTTTGATCAGGCGAGCGGGGGTGCTCATTTCAGGACCTTCCCCTCTCGTACCCAAGTTCCCGAGCCGAGGCAACTTTGGTGATGACGGATACATGGCCTTTGGCACGAGTCAAGGTTTCCTAAATTTTGCAAAAATAAAATATTTAGGTGGCGACTCTGTAATCTGGCAAAACAGTCCATTTTTGGCATTATTTGATTTAAAATCAATTTTCCAAAAAAGATTTGTTGGATTTAGACTCTTTGGTGATTGTCAATTTCACATTGTACTTGTGAGATTAGATTCAGAACCGTGACGGGAGTCCAAATTGTAGGGCTTTCTTCCGAACCTTCTGAAAAGGGGCACGAAAAAGTCGAGCTACAGCTACCAGTGGTGGCCGGTTGGCTATCGCCACTCTTTTTTTCCATATATTTGTTTAACAGTTGTGCCAGCTGTTGCACATTGAGCTGCATCTCCATACACGTGTAGGGTGGGATGTTTCTAAGCTCAAAAGGGGTGTTTTTCTATAAATAGGGGGGTTCCTCCCCCATTTTTGGAGGTTAGCAACTTTAGAGAAAAAATATCTTTCTCTTTCTCTCTTGTTATTTTGTGCATATTTGCTCACAAGCCCTTAGCTTTTGCACACCAACCCTCAACCAAATACTCTCACTTTTGAGTTGAGATTACTTGGGACTTCCTTTGAGCTCTAGAAGTTGGTTTAAGCTCAGATTTGTGCCTATTTTGTGCTTTGATTCAAAGGTATAGAACTTACCTTATTTGTACTTGCTTTGTATACTTGTTTTGCCATCCTTTTAAACTGTTTTAAGGCTGGTTTTGAAGTGTGGAAAACTCTATTTTTTGTGACCTAAAAGTGGTGGTTTGGGCTCTTTTTAGTTAAGGGGTGGTTCACCTTTTTTGCTTTTTAGCTTGTTAAGCTTTTTGTGGTCTTTTTCATCACTTCCAAATCAAATTTTTGGGCCTTTTAACCACTAAATTTCAGAGGTTTTTCAGTCGTAAAAATCAACTTTTGAAGTCCAAAGTTAGAGGGATTAGCCTCCCCTCCTGATGTCTTGTTTGCACGCCTAGTTAGCCTCACATGTGAGCATGTTTTTCTAGCAATTTATAGCTATATTCCAACATGTTTTAGCCTCTGAAATAGACTGATTTAACTCTGTTTTTGGCTGTTTGGGTCAGTTGAGTCTCATTTGGCATGGTTGTAATGTAATGTCCTTGCACTAGCTTGATGTTTCAATGCTTTAATCATCATTAGTTTGAGCTGATAGCATGTTTTAGTGTTGTTTTGCACTTAATTTCAGTACTTTAATCTCTATAACCTCCCTCAATTCTCCACTCTTTTGTTTGCTTTGAAAGTGGTTTTAAACCTCTTGTTTGCCTAAGTGTGAAATTGAGGTGCTAAACCTAATGGTCTAATTCCTTAAGGGGTTCATTACCAACAGTGTAATGCTTCTTTCATGCCCAAAGTAACTTGTGGTTTGAGCCATCTTTCCTTTAGAGGACATTCACTAATGGACTTAATGGATTAAAGGATGATTTGGTAATTAAAATGAGTAAACAGAAGTGAACAAGTAAAAGAAGCAAGAAAAGCATTCTTTGTGTTACATTGCATGTGTTCAAATTGGACGTTAGTTTGAACACGAGGAAAATGAGACATTTCATACTTAGAGTGATGAAATGTGTCATTTTTCTAGATCTCCATTGCCCTTGATCATGCATGATAGGGTGATGGCCATTTTGAGTCTTGTTTTGCATTTATCAAGCTTGCATAAACTTGGTTCCTTAGCCATCATGCATGGAAAATGCTTGATTGTTGGTTTGAGGGCCGAGAGTTACACTCATTTGAGCTTGTTTGATGATAAGGACTGTAAACAGTGCAAACAACCCGTGAGAATACATTGCTTTGCCTCTGTTTGCTCTATGTTGCAACAAGAGCAGTTCGGGTCAGCAATGGCTGACCGACCACCAACAGTAACCAACCGGCCACCATTGGTAGCCGACTGGCCATCAATGAAATTTGCACAGTGTGTTCCTAAGTTGGAGCAGAGGTGTTCTAGAAGTTGGCAAAATTTTCAGTGATCAAATGTGCAAATAGAGGCTTGCAGCAGCAAGGCAGTGGCTTTTCGGGTGAAAAATTGTGCGTGCATGCATCCCTCACTTCCCGTGCCCTTTATTTGATTTGCTTAGTTAATTAGTCGTAACTAATTCTCATAAGTGTTGTAATTATTTAAGTAGAGTAGTTAGTCAATTACTTCATGTTGTAATTAATTAGCTTAATTGCTTTGTAATTAGTTAGTTAAGTGTTTAGCTAATTAATTTGATTTGTAATATTTAATTAGCGTAGAATAGTTAGTTAATTCATTTCAAGTGTTGTAATAATTAGTTAGCTTAATTAGCGTAGCTGGTTAGTTAGCTTATTCATTCGGACCCTCCTTCGCGAGGGCATAATGTTATAATAAGTGTGCGTGCGTGTATCTCTGTTTTCCAACCCCACGTCTTTCTCCCTTTTATTTAATCACTTTTGATGGTTAAATTAGGGGCATTTTCAATTAGCATACCTTATGCTTGCATGTTTGCATTCATTCATTTGTCATGCATGCACCGAGGCTCAGCGCATCATTCAAACTGCATTGCAAATTTCAATAATTCTTTGAATACGTGTTCAATCGCATGTTATCAAATCGAATCATGCCATATTAGTAGCCAAGCCTATTAATCGCATCTTTTGCATGTGTTGCATTAGTCATTTACCATAGTTAGGAATCATGCATATCTTTCTAACTCATATCTTAGCTTGGAGTACTAGGTGAGTTTTTACGCTTTAGCATACTTGCATGAGTGTGAATGTTGCCATCTCTAGCATGCTTGCCATGAGGCTATGTGCTTAAATGCTAAACTGCTTGAATGCCTGTGGATGAAGGCTTATTGTTTGAATTGGAACGATTCAATGAATGTATGTTTTAAGCCCACTTTGTTGAGCGGCAAATCTGTTTTAAGCCCACTATGTTTGGTGGCAAAATCCGCATCTTTAAGCCCACTTGAGGTGGCAAATTCAAATCATTTTTGCAAAATAAACATGAGTTGAATTGTTCCAAATCTTGCAATTTTTAGTCTATACTTGCATGTGTGTATCACTTAGTAATGTTAGATAATAACCAGAATAAGAACACATATTGTTTATAAAAATCATATCATGATTAATAAAGGCCGATCTTTGATCGAGCGAGCGTGGGTGCTCAATTCATGACCTTCCCTTCTCGTACCTAAGTTCTCGAGCCGAGGCAACTTTGGTGATGACGGACACGTGGCCTTTGGCACGAGTTAGGGTTTCCTAAATTTTCTCAAAATAAAAATATTTAGGTGGCGACTCTGTATCTAACAAAGCAATCCAATTTTGGTATTATTTGATTTAAAATCGATTTTTGAAAAGATTTTTCAGATTTGGACTTTTTGGGTTTATCAGTTTCACTTTGCACTTTGTGAGATTAGATTCAGAACTGTGGGAGTTTGAACTGTAGGGCTTCATTAGCGCTCTCCGAAAGAGGGCGCGAACAAGTCGAGCCACAGGGACACGCTGCTTTGCAGGATTCATCCACGGCTTGGGAAAGCTGCAAAAGGGGAAATTTTCTCCCTTCTGAACAAAGTGGCCATTCAGCGTTCCCCGGATCGGCCTGTGAACAAGCTCATAGTGTTTCCTGGCCTGCTTGGCTCTAGCTCTACCTATCATCTCTTCCATTTTCCTGACCCAATCCTCTTTGGTGGGCTCATAGCCAAGACCAAAGGCATGTGGATTATGCGGCACATCGGCCAATGTTGTGATGCCTTTCTGGCCACTTCTTCCAAGTCCCATTCCTGGCACATGTTGTAGCTTGTTCATGAAATAAACAGATTGGGCGCTGACATACATGCCCTCATCTGCTGCCAAGATGGTCTGCACTACTCGAGCCACAGCTAGAGTAAACCCTGAGAGGAAAACATCCTCTTCGCCGTGTATGATTTCCAACATTGGTGTAGTTACCTCTGGCGGCGGTGAATGGATGAATTCCCGAAAACAATAGCCACTCTTGCCTCGTGAGGATATTTCAGCATTTGGTGGAGGGTGGAAGAGATAGCTTTTACATGATGCGGCCAGGGCCTCTCTAGCAGTAAGTTGAAAGTAGCCAGCACATCCAAGACATGGAACTCGACATCTTGTTGAGATGGGCCCACCTGAACTTTGATTTGTATCGTGCCGATAACCTTCTTACTTGTATTGTTATATGCCCGAATCACTTGGGTTGTGGGCACAAAGTTGCTGGTTTCAGGTCGATGGCATAAGCTGTGTGAGAAGGAAAGACGCTGATAGCTGACCCAGTATTGACCAACACCACTAGCACCCATTTTTTCTTGCACTCAACTGACATGTACAGGGGTTTGTTGTGTACTGAGACTTCCGGCGGCATTTCCTTATCAGAAAAGGTTAGGGTTGGCCTGGCACCTCCTGGGAAGACTAATCCCATAAGCTGTTTAGGGGTAGTGTCAATGGACAGTTTAGCTTTGTCCATTGCTGATAATACAGCCTGACGATGCACCTGGGAGGCCATAAGAAGACCCCAGGTTAAGATATCGGCTTGGATTTTCTTCAGTTGCTTCAACACTGTTTCTTCCTCCAGCTGCTTCTCTTTCTGTTTCTCAACCTCCCTATCTTTCCCAGAGGTCTCAGCTTGGTCTAAGTGCGGTGGTTTGAAACACCGCCCACTTCTTGTCATGTGGTCTATCTCTTCAGCGTACCAAGTGTTGTCTAGAAGGGACTCATCCCAGTCTTCATCGGTGTGGGCCATATGTAGATCGTCATCATCCCACCACATATCTCCAGTAGCTGACAAGCAGTTGTTCAACTCCGTTTGTATCGATTTCACTCAGAAGTTTCCCCCGTAAGGTGTTAAGCCATTACAGCTTTCTAGTTGTCTTCAACCCTCTATTCCGCAAATTGCTAGAGCGCAGCTTCCTATTCTGTGTCCACAGTATTCACAGTGCCTAGTTCCTGAGCTGAATTTCCCACGCTGATGTTCTCTGGCAGTTTCCCCTTTTCATCAGCCATTCCGGCCACTACAGCAATTCATGCTTTCTTTTCCTTCGATTTTGTCTCAGTTTCTTCCTCCATGTTCGATTCATCACTCAACCACCCAGAGTTATCCATTGATCCATTCAAATCCAACCAGTCACTCTGCACATCCCCTTGATCTTGTTCGTCAAAGAACTGCAGGTTGTCTAAGTCCTCCTCAAGCTCTGCCAAATCATCCAAACCTCGGCTCGGGCCATCCTCCCTAACCACATTGACCTCCACTGCAGTTGGCAATACCACTTCTGGCTTGACTTGATTAGTCGGCACAATGTAGCAGCTTGGATCATACTCCCCCTCAGACAAGTCCTTAGAGCACTCAGGCAATAGACTCGTACTCTTCTCTAAGGCCAACCTCCCTTCTACTACAACTTTCACCACCGCAGGCTTAGGTTGAAGCGTAGACGTGTCCATTATGAACAAATTTGTGCTTTCAGGAATGAACACCATCGGTCTGGGTAAGTAGGAAAGGGTAATATATACATTGGGGTCATAGGGGATGGCCAGTGTATGGATTAAGTTTAGATTTTGAGGTGGGGGAACTTGATTGTGGGCTGGGAGAAGGTTGGTAGTTACATTTGGTTTCTGAGGAGGTGTGATCACTTTATTGTCAATGAGGTCTTGAATCTCATGGCGTAGCCTGAAGCATTGGTCGGTGCCATGGCCATGCTGCTAGTGAAATGCACAGTACTTGGCTGGGTTGTGTTTTGGTGGGAGAGGATCAGGTAGTGGGCGAGGCTCTAATGGCTTGAGGTGCCCCTTTTTAATCAACACCATTAGAGCTTGAGATAAAGGCATGTAAAGTGGGGTAAAGGTCCTTTGGGATCGGGTTGGGTTATTTGAAGTTTGTGGAGTTGTACTGGTAAAGGGATTAGCGGTCTTGGTTACGGTGGTGACAACACTCACATCCGTTAGCCGCGCAGCTATGCTACCACTGGTGGTTGCATTGGAACTGCGCACAAAAGGCCTCTTGGTCTGCTCTTTCTTATCAGTGATCAACCCTTGTTTCATGGAATCTTCAATCTGAACCCCATCTCATGGGGTTTGGTGAATGTGAACAAAAGTAAGACGATTATTTTCTGCAACAACTTCTCGTGGAGATTGCGGAATACCATCCTTATCTGATCTTTCTCTAAAGGCCGTGTAGTTATCATTGAAGCCTTGGCCCTCCACCTTGTCATGAATTTTGAAAAGCCCTCCTTTGGCTCCTGGCACGTTGTCTCGAGATCACGAGTTGTGACCTCGATTTGGGTATTGTACGAGTACTGTGCAATAAAGGCCTCAACCATTTCCTCCTAACTCTGATTCACAGAATCCTCTAGTTTCGCATACCATATGACGACTATTCCTGACAAGGTCCGGCCAAAGAGAGACAGTTTCTATAACGTGGTCAGGCCCATCGGCCGTAGGATGTCTAAAAATAGGTGGAGATGTACTATGGGGTCTCCGGAGCTGTCGAATCTATCGATATACAACATTTTGAACCGATCTGGCAATGTTACTGCAGAGTAGGTATACCCGTCTTCTATGTTGGGGATAGAATTAACACCCTGCGCTCTCTTGAAGAGCTTTTCCAGTTTGTTGACTTTAAGCACAGTTAGGGCAACCTCAAATTCAAACGGAGCCTTGGTTTGATACACAAGCACTTTGGAGGCTTGTGGTGGGATCGGCTCTACTGGATTGCCTTGATTCTCAACCTAGGCATTAGCAGTATGGAGTGTGGCTCCGGGTGCTGGGGTACCCGTAGGAGGTGCGTGAGATGTAGAAGCCGCTACCGGTTGTGGTTGTTGTTGCTGCAGCCTATTTATGACCTCATCCTGACATGCTGTGACCTCGGCTTGACGAGCAGCGTCTTGCTACATAGTTTCAACTGTTTGCTGAAGGTGGTGGATCAAGTCCTCCATATTGACCGTGGGATACTGTGCCATCGAAATGGGTGAATGATCTCGCACTAGACTAGATGTAGAAGACTGAGCCTAACTAGATGCAGGTGAAGTGAGGGGTGACTACTGTAGAAACTGGACCGGTGAATTGTGCCTAATTCTTCTCCGTTTAGTAACCGGTGGGAGCGAAACAAACACAGGCTGTCCCCTAACAAGATCTCTGGATCTGAAAAGCCTCCTGACACGGGTCCAGAACGCTTGGGGGATATCCTAACTGTCTGAAGCTATGATGTTATACTACCTAGCAAAATGAAATAAAGCAAAAAGAAAGCAGTAATCAGAAACTGCACAGCACCTCAGCTCAGATGTGAATAACACACAGATGTAATTAAAGCTATAGGACTGCACTCAACACTGAATTCTGCCCCCCAAAACTAATTCCCAACTTGCAACTGATATGCACATTCCAATACAGTTTCACTGTAAAGCACATACCAGTTAAGTGAGATCCAAAACACCCTTATGAAGGGATAGGGTTACCCTGTCCTAGTTTCGTCAGGAGCTAGGGTTCACTATTCAAACAAAGCGGTTTCATGCAATCTTGTATTCGAGTGAGCATCCTGTCCTAGTTTGGAACAGTCTCTATGGCTTTCGATATGCAACTAGGCCAAATGGTCAAAAGGGCACCTCAGCAAGACCACCTAATGTATCTCTCACACCTAACACCGAGAAGTGAAAGGAGGATCAAACGGTATAGCGGTAGTCCAAATCTTAGGGTTGTGTTCCCATCATGGCAAAGCCCGTGACCGGTCAGCCTTTTGGTAAGCTTTTTAGGCAAGCATTCGGCAAACCATCAAGGAATAGCAGATGGCAAACACAGTGACTTAGGCGCACCAATGCAAATGCAATGCAAAGAGACATAAGTGTAGATAAAATTTCATATCATGAATTTCAAGTCAAGTTCTCTAAATCCCCAACGGAGTCGCCAAAAACTATAGCTCAGCTTTTTCACGCCCCCTTTCGGAAGTGGAAATAAGCCCTATAGTTCGAACTCCCGCGGTTCTGAATCTAATCTCACAAGTGCAATGTGAAATCGATAATCACCAAAGAGTTCAAGATTGTCTCGGCTTAGGAACTTAGGTACTAGAGGGGAAGGTCATGAATTGAGCACCCCACTCGCCTGACCAAAGATTGGCCTCTACTAATCATAATATGATTTTTATCAACATTATATGCTCTTGTTCTGGTTTATTAGGCTAGCATTACTATGTGATGCGCACACACAAGTATAGACTAACTTGCAAGAATTGGAACTCTTCGAGTTATGTATTTTTTTTTTTTTTTTTTTGAAAATTGTTTCGAATATGTATCACTTGAAAAAGTGATCGCATATGAACATTACTTAAATTATTCCAATTCAAGCAATAAGCCTTCATCCACAGGCATTCAAGTAGTTATAGCACTTAAGTAATTAGCTTTATGGCAAGCATGCTAAACATGGCAAAAATCACACACATGCGATATGTTAAAGCAATTTAAGGTTTACCTAGTACTCTAAGCCAAAAGAAAAACAAATTAGAAAAATGTATGATTAACTATGCAATATGACTAATGCAACGCATGCGATATGCAATCTAAATAGGCTCGGCTACTTAACGTGGCATTAATGAATCAATTAAATAGCATGAGGTCTAAGTACATATTCAAAGAAGAATTAAACTAACAATGAAGTTAAAATGATGAACCAAGCCTCGGTGCATGGAATACAAATGGATGCAAACATGAAGTATGCTAAACAAAACATGATGTCCCTAATCTAACCATCGTAAGCAGTTAAATAAAAGGGAGAAAGACGTGGGGTTGGAAGACATACACATTATTACAACATTATGCTCTCACGAAGGAAAGTCTGAATGAACTAAGCTAATTCACTAACCAATTAAAGCTAATTAAAGATAAGCTAATTCAGCTAACTATTACAAACTGAAATGAATAAACTATCAAAGCTACTTAACTAATTATTACAACAACAAATAAAGCAACTAACTATTCTAGTTAATTAAATATCACAACTAGTTAACTACTTTAACTAATTAAAAATAAGTAATTAAACTAAACAACTAACTACTCCATCTCAGGAAACGAGGGATGTTCATGTGCATGCTTGGTTTCCACCCAAAAATGTCACTGTTTTGCTTCCGGAGAGCCTTCGTTGCACAGAGAACACCTACACTGCTGCACACTTCTAGAATAACTCTGCTTTGCCAAAGGAACACACTGTTGAATTTTCATCAGTGGCCGACCGACCAGTGATGAGGCCTGCCGACCACCAATGATGGTTGGCCGGCCATAGAAAGTGGCCTACTGACCACTGCTGCCCAATTCTCCTTGCTGCAACAGAGGACAAACAGAGCATGCGCAGGGTATTTTCAAGTGTTTTTTGCACAATTCACCCCTCATTTTCATGAACAAATCAAAGGAGTAGTGAACTTAAGCCGCAAACCACCAACTCAAACAATTTCATTGCATGATGGCTTGTGAGCCAAGGTGTGCAATTCAATAAATGCAACAAAATAAGACTCTAAAGACCACCTCTCTATCATGGAAAATCAAGGGAAGTAGTAACCTTGGAAACTTGAATCATTTTATCACTAATGAGTATGAAATGCTTCAAGCTTCCATGTGTTTAATTAACGTCCGATTGAACACAACAAGTTATTATCTTGCACCATTTTTTAGCCTCAATTTTAGTTACTAAATTTTAAATTACCAACCATTATTTAATCCATTAAGTCCAATGGTGAGTTTAAGTCCTCTAAATGGAAAGAAGGCTCAAACCAAAAGTTGTTTTAGGCATGAAAGAGACATCATACCATTGGTAATGAACCCTCTAAGGGATTAAACCATTAAGCATGACATCTCAACCTCATGCTTTAAACAAACAACTTATTTGAACCACTTTCAAAGCAAAACAAAAGCCAAGAAAGGAGGGAGGTTGCAGAGATGATTAAGTGCTGAAAGTGAGTGGGAAAAGCATAAACAAATGCTATTAACTCAAATAAGATAGTGACTAAGGCCTAGAACACCAAGCTTATGAGGATAGTTACACTACGAGCATGCAAAGTAAATCTCAAATGCAACTATCAACCAAAAATAATCCTAAAACAGGTCTAAAACAGCCCTAAAACATGCTGGAATTGAGCTAACAATAGCTAGATTAATATGCTAAAACATGGCACAAACTAGGCTAGTAAGTAAAACGCAAGGAGGGGAGCCTAACCCCTCCAAATTTGGACTTCAAAACATGATTTTGGCCACTGAAAAAGCTCTGAAAATCAGTGTTTAAAAGCTCAAAAAAAGATGATACAAGGATGGGAAACACAAGGGCAAAGGCCTCCAAAAAAAGGAGAAAAGATGAAGATTTATCACCAGACCCTGGACGTTCTGATTCCTGGGTTTGAAAAGTTGACTTTCACGCATCTACTGAGAGAGAACAACAGTTCGCTGATGTTTTATCAACTCTATAATCCATGATAGACATCCCACTTCGAGTCCGGATGCATCCGATCTTCATAGAGCAGAGATACACGCCGGCCTATGAGACTATCGCTACAATAGATAAAGCACAAGACAAAAACCGTTGGTACTACGATATCTAGAACTTCTTGGAAAAGGAGATTTATCCGCCAGAGGCAAATGCTAAGGACAAAAGGGCAATACGGCAAATGGCTGTTCAATTTATCATCTGCGGAGGTGAACTATACAAGAGAGGCCATCTGGGAATGCACAAGTTGTGTGTTAAAGAAGAGGAATCAAAGTGCTTAATGGAGGCCATCCACAGAGGGGAGTGCGGAGCACACATGAACGGAGTAATGTTAGCCCGGAAGATTCTCAGGCAAAGTTACTACTGGTCTACCATAGAGGAGGATTGTATTGGTTTTATTCGGCGATGCCACAAATGCCAAATTCACGCTAATCGCATGAACATCCCATCGTCAAAACTATACAATATGACTTCACCGTGGCCTTTCTCAACATGGGAAATCAACGTCATCGGCGCAGTCACACCAAAAGGGTCGAATGGGCATGAATACATTCTAGTGGCAATTGATTACTTTACAAAGCAGGTGGAAGCTCAGTCTTATGCAGTGTTAAAAGCATCGCATGTGGCCAAGTTCATCAGAAACAACATCATTTGCCGCTATGGAGTCCTAAATGAGATTATATTAGATAATGGCTCCAACTTAAAGAAGGAGGTGATAGACTTGTTGGAGAAATACAATGTGGCTTTTCATAAGTCATCTATATACCGGCCGCAAACTAACGGAGTTGTTAAGGCTGCCAACAAGAACATCAAGCAAATTCCGCAGAAGATGGTTGAGACCTACAGGGATTGGCCAGATAAATTGCCATTCGCACTCTAGGGCTATAGAACTTCCATCCGGACGTCTATAGGGGTAACTCCTTATTCTCTCTTTTATGGAGATGGAAGCTATTCTGCCAATTGAAATAGAAGTCCTGTCACTGCGAGTTATGGCTAAGTATCAGATAGCAGAGGTGGACAAGCAACAGAGCAGGTTTGAAGAGTTGATGTTGTTCGATGAGAGGAGGATGAAAGCATTGTACCATGTTTAGGGCTATCAACGCAGGATTACTAGGGCTTTTAACAAGAAGGTTAAGTCCCGGAATCTCAAAGAGGGAGATTTGGTGCTGAAAAACAACCGAGCTCCCATCGATGACCCTAAGGGCAAGTTCAGACCCAATTGGACTAGTCCTTACATCATCAAAACTATCTAGTCGGGTGGAGCTATTATTCTCATGGACCTGGATGGCCTAGAATTTTCCCAACTGATCAACATGGACAAGTTGAAGAAATACTATTCCTGAGAGGCTCGCTAGGCCAAAAATCCAGAAGGGCGACCTAGGCAAAAGTTAGCGCATGAAAAATTAGAAATAAAAAAAAACTGAGCTTGCAAGGTTGAAAACCCTAAAAGGAGACTTTGGCAAAAGTTAGAGCGCAAAAGGAAAGTGTTAATACTCGAGTGAACCTGAACTGAACTACGTAAGGCTTGATTTTCATCTTCAGGATACGTAGGCAACTTCATCCTGAAGTTCAGCCTTAAACACCTCAAACTCATTTGTCCTGTCCATGTGTTTGATCAGGTTATCTTTGTCTGTTCTTTACCTGAGGGTTCAGTTGTGATCTTTACTCTAAGAGAAGAGCTGGTTACAATGCTGAGCAGTGCTATTCAGTCAAGAGGCAATTTATGATCTTTGGATTTGGGGTTGTACATCTTAAGGATTGATTCTGTGTGTGTCAAGTGGTGATCCTTTTTGAAAATGGTTTTGGAAAGTTTTAATAAAAGTTGATTTTGTTCAAATTTTACCTTTTATAACTTAGACCATATTTGGACCAAAAGAAAAATTTTCAGTGCTCACAACTTTAATGTCATTGATTTTAACATAAATGTTCTCCAACTCTCTAATACAAATCAAAGTTGCTTTTATTACATCGAAAAAACTTGAAAAGAAAGGTCAAAACAATAAACTAGGGCATAGATGAATCAGGTGCTCCTACGTCCCCCGCTCGTGCTTGTGGAAGCTTCTGAAGCCAAAGTGAGCCCAGTTTGTGCCCCTTCCTTGAGCCAAGACAAGCATTCGCCAAAAGGGGCGTAACTGAAACTAAGGGCAAGGGCCAAAAGCTCTCTCATCCTCTAAGCAGCGAGGTACCTAGCCAAATGTGAACCTTAGATGGAGAATGAAACTGGGTACTCTACCACCTCCTCTGGGCGGGTTTGATCATGTCCAAACTGACGTCTAAGCCAAAACGGGAAGTAGAATACACAGTGTGTGAGGCTAATCAGCTAAATGCCAGGTTGCCGAGCCATACTGTAACTCATCTCAGTCAGATTAAGCCAGGGGCAGTGCCAAGCTATATTAGCAGTGGACCTGTTGCATATCCAGTTGCACCACCACTCCTCGTTCGGGAAATCCACTAGTCGGTGGCGGAAGAAATAGCCTCGAGCTGAGTACTTAGGGTAAGACTCCACTACCTTCAACTTATCCAATGCAACTCTTGCCCTCTTTCTGGCCTTGTGCCACTTCAATCAATCGAATGCTGGACCCGCCAAAACTAGGGGCAAGAAGGAAATGCACAAGCATACATAAGCAAATGACATGTTGCTGAAAACCGCGCCAGAGAAGGTCGCCTTGGTTACCGACATCAGAAAATCGATGAATCAAATTGGGAATGTCTAGCTTTCCGTTGTGGGCCAGAGATCGAGCCTCATGCAGAGTAAGCCCGCACATTTATCCAAAAGCTTAGGCGTGGCCAAAACGAGGCTGAGGCATGATTTCCTCGTCGCGTTGGGATTCTATCAGTGCTTGAAATTCTTTAATTGTCGGGCATATTTCTTGTCCCCCGAAGCTAAAGACGTATGTAATCAGGTTCTAGCATCTAGCAGCGACATAAAGGAACGAAAAACAAAGTGGAGAACGACTCAACGAAAAAAGTGCATTTATGTTGAAACCTCGAAAATTCACCTTTTCCTAGCCGTCCAAAGTCACAATCTAATCCGAGAGCTTTTCGGCTAAAAATGGCTCCATTTGTGAAGAAATTACACCTGAAATAAAGTTCTAGAGAAGAATTCACGAAGTTCAACCTTTTGTAGAAGATAAGGCAGTGAGTGGAAGCCAGCTGTCAACAATCTGGAGTTTCTTCACATTAATGGCCGGCAAGCCACATTGATGGCCGGCAAGCTACCGGCCACCTCTTGTGGCCGACAAGCTCATTTTCTGGCCGATAGCCTTCTTTTCAGGCCTACTGTCCACCTATTAGCTGAACAATGCTAAAAGCATGTGTTTTACTTTGCTCTTTCTGTGTTTTAAAGTCTTGTTTTGAGTCCTTTTGGTTTTAGCAAGTTTATTTATTTGTATTTGAGTCGTTGTTGTTTTGTTTATCGAGTTGTATATTGTATTTTGTATTTCGTTTGTTGGTCGGCTCATTACCCGATTAAGAATTTTTTTTCAATCAAGTGCTTTTGGCCAATTCGATTCCATGTACGTTCCATGCAAATCTGGTGCTCATGATGCAAAAGTGACAACATTTTTTTTTTATAAAAAACTGCGAGGTTTTATTCCGATCATTGTTTTTACAAAAGAGGAGTACAAGTTTTTAAGCAAATAAAACTTCCTAAAGCTATTTATCTACTAATGTTACTATGTAAAAAAAAACTAAGCAAAAATACAAAAAATCAGCGCCAGTCGCCTCATGCTCCAGATGTCCTCTTCGTCCTCTTCCTTGGAGGGGAGGACTCAGGGGCACAATCTCCATCAGTGCCACTGTCTAAATCAGTCTCTGAGCCAGAACCAAAGCCGACATCGTCTCCGCTCTCTGCCCCGGAACCCTCCTCAGCATCGTCGCCTTGGCTCTAGGAACCCAAGCTGGCATCATCATCTCCACTCTCAGAAAACTCAGAATGCTGACTCGCTGCCTCCTTGGAATCATTGGTCTCAGCATCGTCGTCACTCAGGATGGGCTCTGGAGGATTGCTCTGGCCTCAAGTACCCCTGTCTCTACCTCTCCTTCCTGCTGCTGGAAGAGGTACTGCCAGTGCTGGCGCTACTGTTACTGCAGGAGCCATCGGTATGGGTAGGATCTGAAAAAGATAGTTGTCACCGTATCAATTACAGTATGTGTATCAGATGCAAGTATAGTATGCAGAGTGATTGTATGTAGAAATTAGATACAGTATGAGTATGGTGCATGCAGTGTGCACATGCAGTGTATCAGTGTAATTTGGGAAAGATTACAGTATGAATACAGTGTGCTAATACAGTGTATCAGTGCAGTTTAGAATAGACTATAGTTGAAATGCCGGTACATCAATGGAAATTTGATAGCATGAAGTGTAAACTAAAGGAAATTACTGGGATACCGTGGAGACTGAGCAGCGTCTCCCTTCTCAATATCATGCCCACCAAGGAGGCTATCAACTCAAGAGCGCTCCATTTGTACTCTATGGATACCTGCAGATGCATTGGGATGATCAGTGTTCGCAATAAACATATCTGAAATGAAATGTGGGGTGCAAATCGTAAAGAGTGGTCCATACCTAAGTCGGGCCTCGAACCCCGACAAGCTCGTGTCCAGCCGCTGCAGGCTCAATCAGGACCTAGTAAGCATTCCCAGTATGTCGCCAGCATGTGAGCGTGGTGGGAAGCTCTGGCCAATCGGTCATCTGCCTCGCCCGAGGAGCCCTTCTAGCATGGGCCCTGGTCGCCTTGGTCACTCTAGGTGCCTCTCTCGCAGCAGGAGCCCTAGCCTCCTTGCCTTCGTGCCTCCGCGATCACTTGTCAAAGGTGGCATGAGGTGTGTCTGAATAAAGGTTGCGTAGTCGCCCTCTGCTCGGAAGTAATCAGCATCCAAGCCCACCATAAACTGAGTAACTACATCTACAGATAGGCTGTCTGCTGATCTCATAGACTCTGGAGGTGCCATTGGGATGATCGGAACCGATAGGCCCACAGTCTGCCGAATGAACCCATCATGACTAAGCCCGACAGACTAGGCCCTCAAGTAGAATGAGGAAATGAGAAGTGGCCCAGGTCCCGGCATACTGGCCCCGTATCCTAGTCGGCATCATGGCCCAGGACTGCCACATGATTTGTAAACAGATTGTTAATTGCTATCAGTTGCCAAAATGTGAATCAGAATAATGTTAAAGCAAAAATGTCTATGTTTTGGGTTACCTCGTGGGCAGCCACTGTGTCGAAATAGTGCCAGAAAAATGTGAAGGTCTCGCGGGTCCTGCGTTGGCATCGACCATCATACCACCTCAAATAAAGGACCGCTAGAGAGAGCTTCTCTATGGGCTCTAGAGCCAGAGCTGAAAAATATGCATAGACCCATAGCTGCAAGAAAAATGTAGTAACAAAGCATGAACAGATGTAGAAAGTGCAAAGCACAAAGCATGAATAGATGTAGAAAGTGCAAAGCAGAACGTATAGGCGTTGAACAGATATAAAGTAAAAAATATGAAGCAGAAAGCGTAAAGTGCAAAGAAGGAACTGAAATGCATATCTCCCAAGCTTGCCAATAGCCTCTAATCAATTCTCCCCTCAGGCGAGAGGTCAAGCTCATGTATCTATATAGGGTGGTGAGGCCAACTCTGCCCCAGTCATAAAAGCGAACCCGGGGAAGGGTCACCAGGGCACTCAGTAGATACAAGCCCACGATGTTCCACCTGTTTGAAAACCAGGTGGTACCAAGAATGAACATCTGGAAGCCCCGAGCGTACTGCTCCATCTCCTCTACTGTCTCGGGCTCGCTCCCTCTGAACTGCTCGGCGAACCAGGTATATCTGACCATAACTGTCTAGTATAAGGGTGGACGCGCTCCTAGCAGCTCTATCCTTGCGGCCTCTCACTCCTCCATGTCTATATCGAAAGAGATCAAATCGCCCCTACCCCTAAGCCTGTGATCATGGAGAAGTCGTAAGGAGTCATCGTCAGCTCCCCGATAGTGGAGAAGTGGAAGGAGTTGGTGGTGTCCCACTATCTCTCCACAAGTGCGCCCAGAAAAGGAAGGCTCGCGGTAACCCGCGCCAGGCCGGAGCAGAATAGGCCGAAGCTAGTCTTGTCTACAATGTCATGGACTCCTACGGGGAACTCGTCGTACTAATCTTGCGCAGTCGTGGCTCCGTACCCTCTGAAGGCACGAGACTCTCCCTGTAGCAAAGAACAGATGAATCAGATCAGATAGTGATGAAAGTACAGTCAGATAAGGTAGTGTAGTGCAAGAAATGTAGTGGTGAAAGTACAATTAGATAAAACGCAGTGTAAGAAATGCAAGTAAAGACAAACAGGAATGCATGAAAAAGAGTTCATACCTTAATAGGGATAGATGAAAGGTGAAAAGTTGGCTCCCTCAGCAGGGGGTCCTTTGGCACTCGGTGAATAAAGTCGCTAAAGCGCCTGATGCCTCCGGGTGGCAGGATATGTGTATGGGGATGGTATCTCTCCAGGCCAAAGGGTCGTACCCTTAATGGAAGCGGCTTCAGCTCGAGCTCGGGCTCAAACTCTACCTCGATGTCAGCCTCGACGCCCTCGGCTGCCTCACTAGCCTCGGCAACGACCGGCTCATCTGTCTGGGGAACATGTAAAAATATGAGAGGAACCTCTGGAGGAGCCCCGTCATGTGGTGAATCATCTGCCAACTGGAAAATGGGTGAAAAGTGGGTGAAAATGAAGAAAAATGGAGAAAAGAAGGTAAACTTGGAAAAAGTTAACCCTAGGAGAGAGAAAATGGAAGAAAAAGTCAAAGCCGGGAAAAGTGCACGGAACTTGAGAGGAACTCAAGGGGAACAAGCCTAAAGGGGTGGAAATCCCAGAATAAGTGTCAAAATCAAATTTTGATCGGTTCAAAAAAAAAAGAGAATCAAAAGGGTTTAGCGAATAAAGTTCACGTAGGGTGTTGGAAAAGATGTAAAAAGCTCGGATCTAGAGAGGGAAAGTGTTTAGAGTGTCTAGAGAAAAAGATGGAAGAATTTCGGATGTGTGGAAGTGAGGAAATGAGCCCTAGTGGCTTATACTTAGAGACCCAAGCCAAAAAGACCAAAAAACCCCCGAATTGTCATCAGTGGCCGGCACATGGCCGGTATCCTTTCCCTGTGGCCGGTGGTCTTCCTCTGTGTCATGATGCTGTTTTGTGTCTTTGTTTCCCAAGAAATGCAAGGAAGGTTCACTGTTAGGTTCAAATTGTCTTTACAGAAGCTCAAAACTGTGTTTTGGCGCACAACGTTCATCGCTTGTCAACGTGAACGAGGTATATCCCTTTTAAACATGTAGCAATTCCTCCTAGAGGTAAATCTGAAGGTGCCATTAAATGTTGTTTTTATGTGTTTATTTTCGTTCTCTCTTGTTGTATGGAATATGTGTTTCACATCTAGTTATGTTGCATGCGTGTCTTGCATCAATTATGATTCACGCATAGAATATGCTTTTGTCTCTTGCATAGAACATGCTTACGTTTAACATCATCTATCTCACTCGCTCACTTTGTGCATCTATCTCACTTATTCATTTTGGGCATCTATTGCACTTGTTCACTTTGTGCATCTATTGTATTTGTTCGCTTTGACTAATAGGCAAACGATATTGTATGTACGGTTCATTCAGAGGAATTCCAGGTGAGATTATTTGTGCATCTATCACACACCTTTGTTTTCTCTCAGGACGCGTGAAACGAGAGCCTGAGCGATTTTTTTATTTCTCAGGACGTGTAACGTGCGGCCCTAGGCGGGTTTAATCTTGGAAAGCATGAAACGTGACCCCAAGCGATTTTCTTGTTTCTCAGGACGGGTAATGCGCGGCCCTGGACGGGTTTCATCTCGGAACACATGAAACGCGAGCCCGAGCAATTTTCTTGTTTCTGAGGACGCGTAATGCGCGGCCCTGGGCTGGTTTCATCTCGGCACACGTGAAATACAAGCCCAAGCGATTTTCTTGTTTCTCAGGACACGTGACACGTGGCCCTAGACAGGTTTCATCTCATGACGTATGAAATGTGAACCTGAACAATTTTCATTCTTCAGTTTATCAGGATGCGTGAAACGTAACCCTGAGTAGTGTTTTCTTTCCTCATCTCTTGTTTTGACGTGGTTAGAGTGTGGTTTTATCTTCTTTTGCATAGAACCTGTGTTGGTTTAAAGCTTGAAGCTGCTCATTCATATGTTATTATCTCGTTATCTTGCATGTCGCATTTTGTTATCGCCTATTGTATCATCTCGCATGATCATATGTTTTCAAAATAGCCGGCTTCGCATGGCGTGCGAGTCTAGCTTTCAAAGTTGCATTTTCCATATCATTTGCATCTTGCCCCAGAACTATGCTGATTTGATTCCTTACAAAGGGATGCGTAGGCAACCTACAGGCACAACTATTTATTTCTGTCTTGATTGTTTGTCTAAGTCTTACGGCCATGTCAAAATGGGTCGTCTTCAGGCTTTGACATTCACTCACGTCATTTCATGACTCCGAGTTTTGTCAAAGAGGGGCAACTGTAGACATCCCATTTTTTACGGCCCTTGCAACTTCGACACCATCTCATGTACACTCGATGATGAGTCTTTTCGCTCGCCAAGTACTCGAAGTCCTCAGCAGAATGCCACAACTTTGAGCCTTTCAAACCCTGCACCCTTGTTGCCTCATTTTTGGACCAAGCCTTGGTTCTTCTAGCCTATAGCTTCTGGTGGCCTTTTGGGGCTACAAGCCATCACTTTTGGGCTGCCGGCCACCAATGTCATTTGCAAATATTTTGTGACAGTTGTGCCACTGTTTGCACAAATGCATGCATCTATCCCCACGTGTAGGACAGGATGTGCTTAAGGGAATTTCATGTTTTCTATATATAGGAGGCCCCTCTCTCATGTTTTAAGTTTAGAAAATTTTGAGAACAAAAAATTTGCTCTCTCTCTAGCCAATCTCTACACTTTTGCCTACAAATTCTTAACATTTTCCTATACACCCTTAACCAAATCTTCTCATCTTTGAGCTGAGGTGTCTTTGAGCTTGGTTTGAGCTCTAGAGAGTGTTGTTGTCTTGGTTTTGTTACTTGAATTGCTTTTTGTCTTCAAGAGGTATGAGGCTTTACCTTTTTGCTTGCTTTCTCTACTATTTTTCTTTCTATTTTTCAAGTGTTTTTGGGCTATAAAACCTTTGTGTTTTTTGGGCTGAAGCTTGGGTTTTATGACCATTAAAAGTTGAGGGGTCGATAGCCCTTATCTGTACCTTGTTTTGGAGGCATTTGCCCTTGTGTTTTCCACCCTTGTATCATCTTTTTCTGAGCTTTTAAACACTGATTTTCAGAGTTTTTTCAGTGACCAAAATCATGTTTTGAAGTCCAAATTTGGAGGGATTAGCCTCCCCTCCTTGTGTCTTGCTTATTAACCTAGTTTATGCCATGTTTTAGCATATTAATCTAGCTATTGTTAGCTCAATTCCAACATGTTTTAGGGCTGTTATAGACCTTTTTTAGAACTATTTTTGGTTGATAGTTGCATATGAGCTTTGCTTTGCATGCTTGTAGTATAATTGTCCTCATAAGCTTGGTGTTCTAGGCCTTAGACACCATTTTATTTGAGTTGATAGCATTTGTTTATGCTTTTCCCACTCATTTCAGAACTTATCATCTCTGTAACCTCCCTCCTTTCTTGGCTTTTGTTTTGCTTTGAAAGTGGTTCAAACAACTTGTTTGTTTAAAGCATGAGGTTAAGATGTCATGCTTAATGGTTTAATCCCTTAGGGGGTTCATTACCAACAGTATGATGTCTCTTTCATGCCTAAAACAACTTTTGGTTTGAGCCTTCTTTCCATTTGGAGGACTTAAACTCACCATTGGACTTAATGGATTAAAGAATGGTTGGTAATTTAAAATTGAGGCTAAAAAACAGTGCAAGATAATAACTTGTTGTATTCAATCAGACATTAATTGAACACATGGAAGCTTGAAGCATTTCGTACTCATTAGTGATGAAATGATTCAAGTTTCCAAGATCACTACTTCCCTTGATTTTCCATGATAGGGAGGTGGTCTTTAGAGTCTTATTTTGTTGCATTTATTGAAATTGCACACCTTGGTTCACAAGCCATCATGCAATGAAATTGTTTAAGTTGGTGATTTGTGACTTAAGTTCACTACTCCTTTGATTTGTTCATGAAAAGGATGGGTGAATTGTGCAAACAACACTTGAAAATACCCTGTGCATGCTCTATTTGTCCTCTGTTGCAGTAAGGAGAACTAGGCAGCAGTGGTCGGCAGGCCACTTTCCATGGTCGGCAGGTGGCCGGCCAACCATCATTGGTGGCCAGCAGGCCTTATCACTGGCCGGTCGGCCACTGATGAAAAATTCGGCAGTGTGTTCCTTTGGCAGAGCAGAGTTATTCTAGAAAGGAGCAGCTGTGTAGGTGTTCTCTGTGCAACATAGGCTCTCCGGAAGCAAAATAATGACATTTTTTGGTGGAAATCGAGCATGCGCATGAACATCCCTCGTTTCCCGAGGCGGAGTAGTTAGTTGTTTAGTTTAATTACTTATTTTTAATTAGTTAAAGTAGTTAACTAGTTGTGATGTTTAATTAACTAGAATAGTTAGTTGATTCATTTGTTGTTTTAATTAGTTAAGTAACTTAGCTAGTTTATTCATTTCGGTTTGTAATAGTTAGCTTAATTAGCTTATCTTTAATTAGCTTTAATTAGTTAGTTAACTAGCTTAGTTCATTTGGACTCTCCTTCGTGAGAGCCTAATGTTGTAATAATGTGTATGTCTTCCTACCCCATGTCTTTCTCCCTTTTATTTAACTACTTACGATGGTTAGATTAGGGACATCATGTTTTGTTTAGCATACTTCATGTTTGCATCCATTTGTATTGCATGCACTGAGGCTCGGTTCATCATTCTAACTGCATTGTTAGTTTAATTCTTCTTTGAATACGGCCTTAGACCACATGCTATTTAATTGATTCATTAATGCCATGTTAAGTAGCCGAGGCTATTTAGATTGCATATCGCATGCGTTGCATTAGTCATATTGCATAGTTTGGAATCATACATTTTTCTAACTTGTTTTTCTTTTGGCTTAGAGTACTAGGTAAGCCTTTACTTGCTTTAGCATATCGCATTTGTGTGATTTTTGCCATGTTTAGCATGCTTGCCATGAGGCTAATTGCTTAAGTGCTATAACTGCTTGAATGCCTGCGGATGAGGGCTTATTGCTTGAATTGGAATAATTTGAGTAATGTTCATATGCGATCACTTTTTCAAGTGGTACATATTCGAAACAATTTTCAAAAAAAAAAAAAAAAACAAACAAACATAACTCGAAGAGTTCCAATTCTTGCAAGTTAGTCTATACTTATGTATGCACATCACATAGTAATGCTAGCCTAATACACCGGAACAAGAGCATATAATGTTGATAAAAATCATATCATGATTAGTAAAGGCCAATCTTTGATCGAGTGAGCAGGGATGCTCAATTCAAGACCTTGCCCTCTCGTACCTAAGTTTCTGAGCCGAGACAATCTTGGTGATGATGGACACGTGGCCTTTGGCACGAGTCATGGGTTTCCTAAATTTTCCCAAAATAAAATATTTAGGTGGCGACTCTGTATCTGGTAAAGCAGTCTATTTTTTGACAATTTGATTCAAAATCGATTTTCCAAAAGATTTGCTTGATTTGGACTCTTTGGTGATTATCAATTTCACATTGCACTTATGTGATTAGATTTAGAACTGCGGGAGTCTGAACTGTAGGGCTTATTTCGACTTCTGAAAGGGGGCGTGAAAAAGCCGAGCTACATACGCGTATTTAAAATAATTTTCAAACAAATATAAAATCAAAGTGTTCCAACTTTTGCAAAATAGTCTATACTTGTTTGCCGTCACATAGTAAAGATAGCGTAATAATTGGAATAAAAGCATATAATGTAAATAAAAATCATATCATGATTAGTAGAGGCTGATCTTTGATCGCGTGAGTAGGGTGCTCAATTCATAACCTTCCCCTCTCATACCTAAGTTTCCGAGCCGAGACACTTTTGTGATGACGGACCAACAGCCTTTGGCACGAGTCACGGGTTTCCTAAATTTCTCAAAAATATTTAGGTGGCGACTTTGAAATCTAGCAATGTAGTCCATTTTTGGCATTTTTGATTAAAATCGATTTTCCAAAAGATTGTCGAATTTGGACTCATTTGTGTTTATCTATTTCACATTGCACTGGTGAAATCCGATTTAGAACCACGGGAGTCTGAACTGTAGGGCTAATCGTATCTGAAAAGAGCACGAAAAGCAAGCAATAGCGCATGTTTTCGATCTTTCACCCTGGACACTCAGGTCAACTTAAACAATACCAATTATACCTTCTATCAGGACTTACCAAACGTATTCCATAACAATAATTGTTTTCTCAAAACAATGAATTAGTTTCCAAGGCATAGCCATGATTGAACATACCCAAAATCATGCAAATGCATGAAGTGAGAGGTGATTATCCATAAGTATCTTATTTGTACAATATCTCCACAAATCTCGACATTTATTAAAAGTAAACTTCCATTGTTCAATGATTCTCAAGGGGAAAAAAAACATAACAAAATTAAAGAAGGCACCTATAGTAAAAAACTTAATGGATGGGTGTAGACGTCCCCGAACGCCTCGGGAGGACAAACCCCCCCCCCCCCGTTTTGGGTTCACTACAGTTCGGACTCTCGAATTGTCACGGTTCTTAATCTGAACCAACGAG
>NW_021029725.1:333551-415369 GCF_004153795.1 Camellia sinensis | reverse complement strand
GGTTCAAAACCACACAAATGTCAAATAGATTGATGGAAGTAAAAAGTCCGTTTACCATAGAAAAGGTCACACAAAACTATGAGTGATGTAGACGGACACAAGAACAAGTAATTGGGTAGAATGACACAAGTGGGGAATGATCCGCTAACGAAAGAACATGATCCTAATGCAGGATGCAAAAATTACACTACAATGTAATATGTATGATGGATATGGGGGCCAAACCAAATCTTGCCTAGGAAAGGCATGGACACAAACAAACCACGTCTAACATAGAATGGTCATACAGAACTATGAGTATATAGACGTGAAAAGTATGGACACATACCAGACCAAGCTTAACAAGGAAAGGCGCAAACCCTAGATGGAAGTGATGCAATGAATGCATGCAAGCTATAATGCAATATCTACAATATGCAATGGAATGGATATAGTGGATTAAGGCCTACGGCCAAACCGTATCTTGCCTAGGAAAGGCATGGACACAAACAAACCACGTCTAACATAGAACGGTCATACAGAACTATGAGTGTATAGACGTGAAAAGTATGGGCACATTCCAGTCCAAGCTCAACAAGGAAAGGCGCAAACCCTAGATGGAGGTGATGCAATGAATGTATGCAATATATACAATATGCAATGGAATGGATATAGTGGGATGCATGACAACGCAAATGATCTTGAATGTGCGACCATGCACGTCGCTTGAAATGCTCATGAATTCGAATGCGCGACGACGCGCATCGCTTGAAATGCATGATAATGCATGTGAACTTGCCAAAAGTCGTTCGGGCACGACAAACATCGAAGGACTTTCACCTTCAGAGGAATTAAGGTCTCCTAGACCGAGCGTATTTAAGGTCTCGCCAGACCATGGAGTGCACAAGACAGTGCGGATGATACAAAAATACAATGTGCACAAGACAGTGCGATGCAGAGTGAATGCACAAAACAGTGCGATGCAATGTACTAACAAGTACAAGTTAGGTGCGCAAGAAAGCGTGATAGAATGCATGAAAAATGCAAGTAAGGTGCACAAAACTATGCGACGCAATGCACTGACAAATGCTACAAGCATTTTCTATGCAAGATGAGAGAGAGTACGTAATGAAATACACAAGATAGTGCGATGCGCAAGAGAGCGCAAGTGTAAACTGCACAAAATAGTGCGATGCGCAAGAGAGCGCGAGTGATAAACTGCACAAAACAGTGCGATGCGCAAGGAAGCGCGAGTGATAAACTGCACAAAATAGTGCGATGCGCAAGAAATCGCGAGTGATTTGAAATGCACAAGAAAGTGCGATACGCTAAACAGCGTGATTGATTTTGAAATGCACAAGACAGTGCGATACGCTAAACAATGCGAGTGATTTGAAATGCACAAGAAAGTGCGATACGCTAAACAGCGCGATTGATTTGAAATGCACTAAACAGTGCGATACGTTAAACAGCGTGAGTGATTTGAAATGCACAAGAAAGTGCGATACGCTTAAACAGCGTGATTGATTTTGAAATGCACAAGACAGTGCGATACGCTAAACAACGCGAGTGATTTGAAACGCACAAGAAAGTGCGATACGCTTAAACAGCGCGATTGATTTGAAATGCACTAAACAGTGCGATACGCTAAACAGCATGAGTGATTTGAAATGCACAAGAAAGTGCGATACGCTAAACAGCGCGATTGATTTTGAAATGCACAAGACAGTGCGATACGCTAAACAGCGCGAGTGATTTTGTAATGCACAAAATACTGAGAGTGAGATACAACCACAAGATGCACAAGGTAGTGCTAGTGAGACACGAAGTGTAAGTGCACAAGACAGTGCGAGTGAATGCATGTTCTATGTAAATCAGGTGTATTTTCTATGCAAGTATGGAAGAGTGCATTTTCTATGCAAAAGATACGAGCATTTTCTATGCAAGAAACAAGAGCATATTCTATGCAATATTGAAAGCATATTCTATGCAGAATCGAAAGCAAGCATATTCTATGCGTGAATCATAACGATGCGCGGCACGCATGTAACAGAAGTGTATATGAAAGTGCACATTCTATGCAATGTAAGGGCATCAAACATGTACTCTGGTGCCTCCGATTTACCTTTCGGAGGACTTGGCAATACGCTCAGCTCAAAAGGGGACACCCTGTTTATATTGGCGAGAGATAACATCTACATGTGAAACCCTTGGGTGCTGCTTGGACTGCCATTCTAACTTGAAGCAAGCTTACACTTGGGGTCGAGATACACTCATACTCCAGAGAAATGGGGAGTCCTGAGAAGGTGCACCTGGAGTGCAGTCTCGGAATTTGTCGAAGTTGAAACAGACTAAGATGCTCCAAATTTTCCCTTTTTTCTTTTGCTTTGCAATCCGGAACCTATATAGCTTCAGATAGGTCCTTGTTCTACTGTTCTCATATGACCTAGGTTGAACCTTGCGGTTTATGAAAGAAAGAATCTTGTTTTGCATAAATGTACAGAATGGCACAGCACTCTGAGCACAAAATGATTTTTTTGAAAATGAGAAAAGGGTTCTCAACCGGGTATTGAGCCTACAACTGAACACAGCATACTATGACTCAACAGCGGAGACAAAATGGTGAACAACCTAAACACAACGAGACACACTCGGAAAAGACTCAAAACAAAGGTTGAGGTAAACAAAACAAAAGACACGACATACAGACGCGTTAACGAAGACGGGGGACCTTAGATCACGAGAAGCCAGTTTCTCTGGGTATTGTTTCCCACCCTTTTCTCATTTGTGATTCTCACATCACTCTGGCACTCAAGCTCGATTTTTTTCTCAAAACCCTTTTTGCTCACTCTTTCTCTCAACTTACACCTCTCTATTCTTTATTCTCTCATTTTTATCCCTCCCCAGGATGTTTAATGGATGAATAGGAAGTTGTGGGTTCACGCCCGACATGGTTAGCTCACGGCTGTTTCTTCTGATGGCGCTTGGTCGATGCCCCAGGTAAGGGAACGGAGTACCTTGATCCCTTCAGATTCGTGCTTCACACTTGGTTCGATACCTCGTTGCTCGGAGGTTGAGAGAGATTTCAGCCCTTTAATGACAGCTTGAGTTGTGCCCTTCTTGGCAAGTATGTTGGCGATGGGGGAAAAACAGGAAGCCTGACTCAACCGTGCCCCTAGTTCATCATTATGACCATTTTTGTTTTGGTTTTCTACTAAAACAATTTTGACCAATATGAGAGTTAGATTAACATACTTGTTCAATTTTTGATTTTAAAATCATGCAAGTCAGGCTATGAGCACTGAAAAGTTTCCTTTTTTGGGTCCAAGAAAATGGTCCAGTTTTGGAAAATGGAATAATTTTCGAGAAAATGGTCGACCTCAGTAAAAATTCTCAAATAGTTCATGACCTAGCTCAAGTTGTCCATGGACAATTTTCTTTTAGGGTAAACGATGAGAAGCTACTCGATATTTCTCCAAAAGCACACCATTTTTTGTATAAGAGGAGAATATTTGATGGTTTTGAAAAATTCAAGGCAATTAATGAGGCTAAATATTTAAGGTCTATTTTACAATTAAAGTTTCGATATGAAGGTCCACGTGATTATTCATACTTGCCCAAGAAGGTATTGGATGATATTTTTCCAACACAAAGATGCTTATGGTTGCTATCATTGCCACATTATAATATTGTGGATTTGCCTGATTTAATTGGCAATTTGATACATCTTCGTTATTTGGATCTCTCTGCAACAAAAAATAAAAACATTACCCGAAGTAGTTTGCACCTTGTATAATTTACAAACACTACTACTATCAAATTGTTCTCTTCTCACAACCTTGCCAATGGAGATTGGAAAATTAATTTTCTTGCGTCATCTTGATATTAGTGTAACTAAATTAATGGAGATGCCAATGCAAATGAGTCGATTAAAAGGTCTCCAACATTTAAGTGTTATTTGAACGGGAAAGAGCAGTGGGTCAAGTATTAATGAGTTGAAGGAGTTTCATCATCTTCATGGGAAGTTGACAATTTCAAGTTTGCAAAATGTAAAGAGTGGAAGGGATGCATTGGAAGCAAAGCTGAAGGAAAAAGAGTACCTTGAAGCAATAGTGCTGGAATAGGGTAACACTATTGAGAATTCACAGAATGAAAGAGAAGTACTTGAAAATTTGTAGCCTAATACAAATTTGAAGTGCCTCACAATCAAACGATATGGGGGCACAAGATTTCCAGAGTGGTTGGGAGGTTACTCATACTCAAATATAGTGTCTTTATTCCTTGACAAATGCGATCATTGCTTTTCATTGCCACCACTTGGTAAACTGTCCTCTTTGAAACATCTTCACATAGCAAAGATGAATGGAATAACTGTGGTGGGTGAGGAATTTTGTGGGGATTTTGAAGAAATGTTGGAGTGGATGGAATGGTATATTTTGGAGGCTGAAGAGTTTTCACAACTTAAAGAACTTTGTATAATCAAGTGCCCAAAGTTGGTTGGAGGCTTACCCAAACACATGCCATCTTGGGTGAGCCTTGAGATTCGTGAATGCTCAGCGCTTATGACTTCACTTCCAAGGACTTCTGCAACAAATAAATTAGCATTGGATGGATGCAGTGGCGTAGAGTTGGGATGGCAAGGTGTGTCTTCTCTTGTAAAATTGGAGATTTCAAATATGCCTAATTTAAAGGAATTGCCGCTTATGCTTACAAGCCTTTTGGTTAAGAGGTGTGAGGCTTTGGATTCTGTAAATGCGTGCCTCAATACTTGCCTTCAGAAATTGCGCATTGAAAATTGCTCATCACTTTTGTCCGTTGGTGTTCTACCCATAAACATCGCCAACTTAGTTTAACTCTATTATATGCAAGTATAATTCAACTCTGCCATATAATAAGTCTAAGTTATTCGTCATGTTTCACTTAGAAACATAGCCATGGGATTGATCAGTCCTTTCACACAAATTTCAAATTCATCAAACTAAAATTTTATTGCTACGTCAGCTAATAAAATTATGACATAAACTTAGAGAAAACATAAAATCTAATGATAGAAAAACTTCAAGTTGTAAGTGTTCCAGGGTCTTGGCAACTCTCTGCCATCACTGTCCTCAAGCTGATATGCCCCATTGCCAGCGACCGAGATGATTCTATAAGGCCCTTCCCAATTTGGGCCTAGCTTGCCCTCCCTAAGATCCTTTTTGTTGCCGACCACTTTCCTCAGCACAAGGTCCCTCACTTTGAACTCTCTTAGGTTGACCTTCTTGTTGTAAGCCCTAGCAAGTTGTTGCTGGTATGCCCCTAACCGAATTGCCGCTCTCTCTCTCTTTTCTCCTCTAGTAGGTCTAGGTCTCGGGCTAGGAATGCTTCATTAGTCTCCCTGGGTTCTGATCCATGGAATGCCGTCTTTTAGTGGGATAACTGCTTCAGTGCCATATGGCATGGCAAATGGAGACTCCCCAGTTGATCTTTTTGGCATAGTCTGATATGCCCATAGTACATTGGGCAATTCCTCCACCCATTTTCCCTTTACTGATTCCAGCTTCTTTTTGATCCCATCCAAGATAGTCTTATTGGATGCTTCTGCCTGACCATTACTCTGAGGGAAACTTGGAGTGGAGTAATAGTTCTTGATTTTGTACTTTGCATAGAAACTTTTAATTAGCTTATTGTCAAACTGCATACCATTGTCTGCTATTATTGCCCTTGGGATCCCAAACTTGGTGATGATGTTCTTCCATATGAAGTTTTTTTACATCAATATCTTGAATCTTCGCAAGGGGTTCAGCTTCTACCCATTTTGTGAAATAATCAGTTGCTACTAGCAGGAACTTCCTTTGCCCAGTTGCTTGGGGTAGTTGTCCAACAAGATCCATGCCCCACTGGGCAAATGGCCAAAGGCTGTACACTAGGTTCAAATCTGTTGCTGGTTGATGTATCAAAGATGCAAACTTTTGACACTTCTCACAGTGTCTGATGTAGGCTTTAACATCTTTCTGCATGTAGGGCCACCAATGTCACGACCCAAACCCGCCCCTACAGGTTTAGCGTCATAACCGGCCAGTAATCCTTGGATTACCAAAGGCCTCTTAACAGAATAGCATATAATTAGGAGCTGCGGAAGCAAATAGTAATTATACAACGTCCATTGAGCTGTGCAGACCTATATGAGATAGGAAAATTGTAAACTTTATATACATACATATACACATCATCATATATACACATATATAAGCTAGACAAAAAGGGATTTAGCCCTATTTACAAAATACACAAAGACTTGTCTAACTAGACAGGAAAACAAAACTTCAATTTATGCACTTAGCCATAACCACTAGATATGTCCGGAACCTCCACAAGGAAGCACATAGGTTGGCTGTCAAAATGAAATTAGGCTGAAGCCGCTAACTTTGTTCCGGTACCTGACCACCTACATATATGCAATAAACTGTGAGCTAAACCTCAGTGAATAACATTAACGTAAAGGGGTTAGTGAACGAATTCCAAATACAATATCCGTAAAATAAATCATATCACAATCAATCATATCAGTCTCATATCAGAACATAATGTAATGGTACATCTCACAGAACATATCACATATCGTCTTCTGACTAGAGTAATCAGTTCTGGATACCGATTAAACACATATCACCACAATGAAGTGGCTAACGAGATCTTGAAAATAATAATCTGTTATGGACCCACATTTACATGCCGTCCCCCATGACTTGGGACTATCTGTGGATGCCATAATATATTTGCAAATAGGACATTCGTTCACATGATCAAAATAGCATTTAAGAACTTATCACTTAATGGTAACAGTTTAAACACAATTCATATCAACATATCTTTACAGAAACGTTACTCACAGTGGGTTAAGTCAATATAAGGCCTCGGATGCCCACCTATATAAATCACATAACAAAAACACAATAGAAGCACCGTTCAATATTCATTTCATTTTAATTCGACTTTTGTTACGTGTTTCTAGTTTATTCTATGATTATGTGAGTCCAATTGACGCCTAAGAATACTTAGAATGTCATAAGGATGCAATTATGCATTTAAAAGAGTCAGTCAAAAATTGTTGAAAATAGGGTCCTCGCTCGAGCAATTATAAAATCAAAACTTTAGGATTAATTCCAAATTTCCATAAACTTGATTTTCTTAAAACATTTCCTTTGTCTCTTCAAAATAGGAACTTGAATGGCTCAATTCCCTTAAAATTCATGTATTACAAGAAAATACTACAAAATCAAATCAAAACAATTAATTTTCTAAATTAATTTCCACAACTATGAGTCTACTTAATTTCTTACTTAAAACCTTATTTCTTACAAAATCCAAGAGACTAATTTCATAGTTTTCTTAATTCATGATGCATATAACTCATTTTATGTTTAAAACTCAATTTCATCCTAATTCCATGAATTTAATCTCAAATCTCAAGTATTATAGGATGATTCTACAAAATCAAGCCAAAGATAATTAATTTCTAACTTAACTCTCATAAACTTGATTTTAGCTCCAATTCATCATTTTCTTATCAATTTCCTAGCAAACATTGAACATATGTAATTTAAATAAAAACTAACTAATTTAATATATTCCAAAATTTGTTCAAATTAAACAAAATTCTTAAATTACATTACTTGCATGCATGGGTTAATAATCAAAATCAAAACCCACATTTCATGAACTCATGGCTTTCAAATCTTTCTTCCAAAATCAAATGTGTAATAAACTTGCATGGTTCAAATCCTTCCTTCAAGACATGAAATTAAAATTATAAACATCTTAGATAATCATTTGCATGTATGGAATTAAGATCAAAATTAACTATTTTTTATTTTCAAATCACAATTTTACTTCTTGAATTGTTTTAATTTAGGTTTTCATTACTTTTCTTCATATCAAACCTAATTTAGGCTCATAAACCTTTAACTCATTAATTAAGGTCTAGGATCTTAGAAACCCACAATGCACGTAAGGTTAGACTTCAAATTTATGAAGGATGACAAAGATCAAACTTAAATATTAAATTTACAACATCAATCTCTTAATTATCAAACTGTACTCAAATTTTCTTCATCTTCTTGCCAATTTCTTTTTAATTATATGTAATTGAACCTAATTATCTCTCAATTTCAGCTTTTAAATGATTTATCTACAAAACTTGAACTTTAATTTCTTACCTAAAACCTTCAATTTGTTGAGTCTCTTGACCAAGTTGTGAGTAGCTTCCTTTGCCTTCAATTTCTTGCTTGAACTCTCCCTCTCTCTCTCTCTCTCTCTCTCTCTCTCTCTTCTCTCTTCTCTCTCTCTACTCACGGTTTCTCTCCCTCCCACTCGGCTATTTTGCCCAGCTGAAAGCATAAACATAGATGATATAGCTCTAAGGCTCAAATACATAGCTCACCTTCTTTGATTTCATTTATTATTTTATTAAAAATAGTGGGACACTTGTCCACCTAGAAATAATCCATGTGGTGATATATTAGGATTAGTTAAGCACACTAATTACACATTAGTTTAATTAAACATCACTTAGTTTTGATTAATCATAATTAGCACATAACTTAATTAATCACTTATAAAGAGGTTGACAAGTTATGTGCTAATTTTCACATAACTAGAAGTCCTTTGATTAATCATAGAAAACACAAGTTTTCCTTATTTTAGTTATGATTAATCACATAACTACAAGTTATGACAATTTTCACGTATAGAAGCCCTTTGATTAATTAAGTTATGTGCTAATTTTCACATACCTTGTGTTCATACATACCCTATTTGGAAGACCCCTAAAATCCAACCTGCCTAACCAAAGGACTTACCAAGGATTGGGACGAAAGTGGGTGACTAGTAGCAAGGTAGAAAGACACAGATATAATTTGTGGCAGATTAAGATGACTGAAATCAGAGTAATCAAATAAACAATGGAATTCATTAATCAGAAATAACAAAGCAGTTAGAAACAGAGGACCACATAACTTGCCTTTGATACCAAAAGGGGGAAGCGACACAGACAGAAGAAGACAGATTGAAATACCAGATAAACAGTTGGAATATTAAACACCAAATTAAAACATTTGATTAAAATACAAATACAAATACTTGAAAATAACTTACAATTACAATTGTTGCAAATGCAAGGATCTTTAACAGGTTACAAACAGAGGGTGTTGATTTTCACTCAGAGCCCTCAAGTTTTTCCCAAAAATTGAAGAATTCCTGAATGAATACAGATGATTACATTTTATAGAAAAGAAAATTAACTGTGTAGCATGTGAATTTGGTTGATTGATTAAAGGCAGCTGGCAGCATTGGAGACTGAGCAGGCTGTCTGTTGCTTTCGGCTGATTGATTGAATAGTTGAGCAGCTTTAACAAAAGTTGATTGATGAACAGTAAAAGTGAACAGTAACTTTTATTATTCAGGCTTTCGGTGGAACATGTGATTAAAGGAATCAATATAAATACAAATTGGCAGCTTTTCTCAAAAGAGTATTGATTGAAGCTAATTTGTATCTATATAGAATCCAATGCTGATTAGGCATATGGGTCCTAAGCATCTTGAAACTCTGGTCCATATGGGTCTTGATTAGTTGATCCTTGTGAAATGTCTGAACTTTCTTCTGAACTGGTCTTTTGGGCCGGTGCAGGAGGTTCATCATCAGACGGTTCATCTTTTAATTGGGCTTGGGTCTGATCCATAAGGAGACGGGCCATTTAAAGCAGTTGATCACTGGCTGGTCCAGGCTTTACTTTGGGCTTGGATGGAGTAGCCTTTGATTTATCTGATTTGGGCTTTGATTGAGTCTTGGGCTGAGTTGATACTGTAGGAGCTTTGGACTTAACCTTGGACTTTGATTTATCAAATGAGGATGCAAATTTTGACTTGGATGATTTGGGCTTGGAACCACTAGATGAGGGGCTTCCAAGGTTGATTGGAGGAAGGCTAGGACTTCCTTGAGATATTGTAGCAATTGGGATTTGCTGGGCTTTAATCATTGCAGGAGTATGAGCACATTGATTAATTGGGAATTCAGCTTGGACAATTTCAATAATGCAGTGAGGAGTGAACTTATCCCACCATTTAACAGAGTGTTGCCGGATAATTATGTCATCAGAAATTCCATAATACCATTTAAATATCCAAGGGATTTTATACTTAGATATAAAAATGAGTAATAAAGGGAATTTCCTTTGATGAGGAGTGAATGGGAAAACAGTAGCAAAATAGTTAATTTGTTCTATCAGAATATCAGGAAAGATATCTAAAATGGCACCATAATGAGTCCACCATCTCATAAACCAAGAAGGTAATTCTGATTTGAACTTTTGATCCAATTGAATGAACCAAGAGTGACTGAAGGTTTCATTTTGGTACAAGAAGATCTTGAACCAAGCATCAATGTAATCATGGTAACTGTATGGAATATAGTGACCAGGTAATTCATGAAGCTGATAAGGAGGTCCCCATTCAGCTAAGGAAACAATGTTGTGAATATAAATAGAATGATACAGAACCTTACTAGCATAGGTTTGATCATAAATGGGTTTAATTAAAACGGATTGATGATTGATCATGATATCTTTATAGAAGGTAATCGATTTATCTGGATGGATAGGAACAAAGTGCCATCCTGGACCAAAATAGGATTTAGCAAGGTCATGAACAGTTTGACTTTTAGGGTGACTAGGTTTTTTTTAGAACAAGTTAGTGGTAGTTGATTTAACATAATCAGATCGAGCAGACCTGATTGGATTAGCAGGAAATTGAGTAATTGAAACAGCTTGGCTGGGAGAAGCAAAAGGATCAGTAGCCAAAGCAGATGAGTAATTAGGTCTGGGAATGTTACCAAGAACTTGGTAACGGTTAATCATTTCAATGGGATGATATTGGGTTACTAGTTCCAAAGGAGGAATGAATGGAGGTTTATCAGAAGAAGGGACCAAAGCCTTACCAGGAGGAGGCCTTGGGCGAGACATCTGTTAGATCATAAAACAAGGGTTAGCAACCACTAAGAAGATCAAGATACGTTTGATGATGATTCAAACAGTTGTAATTATGAGCAAGTAAATTGCGACGAGCTTGAATCTGATGGTAATTAATAAACTGAGCACGTTTAGTAGTTTTTCTGGCTAATTTGAGGAGGTGAAGACGGTAAGAAAGTTGTTTAATCAGGGATTTGAAATAGGTAATTCGGGATTTATGGTAGGAAATATATGGAGTAGCACTCATCCCTTACCCCTCTGTAAAAATTCCTGGGTAAGAAAATCATGAAGGGAATTTTGACAACCAGGTAAATATTCAATATCAAAATAAAAAATACTTAAAATAGATTGCCAACGGGCAAAAATTTGTTTACTAGTATGATTTTTAACATCTTTTTCCAAAACATATTTAGCAAATTTGCAATCAACACGAAGTAAAAACCTTGGATTTAAAATATCATCTTAAAATTTAGTAATACATAAAACAGTAGCTAAAATTTCTTTTTTAATAGTACTATAGTTTAATTGTGCTTTATTCCAGACACCAGAGTGATAACGAATAATTTGTTCAGATGAATGAGGAGTGTCTTCCTGAAGAAGAATGCCACCATAACCAATATCAGAAGCATCAGTTTGAATGATTTTGAAGGAGTTCTCAGTATAATTAGCACTATGAAAGATAAAATTAATCACTTAAATAGAGGTTGTCAACCTCTGCTTAATTAAACATCATTTATAAAGAAATTTATAAAACTGGTATTTTTCTTTCATTAAAATTCTTAATATAGGGTAATGTGACCACATGTTTTTTCCTATGCCAAAATGCAGTAGGTAAAGAAGAACAAACAGTGATTTCTAATTTTAATTTAAATTCATTGATTTGAGAAATAATAACGGGATCAGTTAATTGTTGATCAATTCTTTTATAATTAATTTCTTCTTTAAGAAAATTTAATTGGCGAGTTAATCTATTAATTGTGTGAGAAATAGAACAATCTTTTAATTGATTTAATTCTAGCATTTCAGGTGGAGATAAGAATTTAAATGTAACAGGTTGTCCTAAAGCATGAGTAGTTATTCCTTCACTAGATGTAGTAAATGGATATAATAAATAAATAAAGAGTGCTGCTATTAGCACCTACCAAAATTCTTTGGACCCCAACCTTAAACCCTAAATTTTAATAATATTTTTTTGGACATCCCACTTATTACCAAATCTACCCATATTCAAAATGAAATGCACACCCACCTAAATCCATTCCAATTCCCTCTCTTCTCTCTCTCTCTTCTCATCAGTGATGTCTCTTCTCTCTCACTCTCTCAAAACCCTTTTTGTTCATATGAGAAAGTGAAGATTTTTCTCTCTCTTCTCTCTCTTTTCTCTCTCTCTCTCTCAAAACCCCTTCAAAATCCTAGTTTTTTCTCTCTCTTCTCTCTCCAACATTAACCACATCTAAAAAGTGGTTCCTGAAAACACAATGCATTTACTTGTGGGGTTGGTGTTTTTCGTCGATTAGGATTTCGACAACGTGGATATCTTTGGAATTTGCCATTGATTGGGAAATTCATATGAGAAAGTGAAGATTGATGCGAATTGTAGGAATAGAAAACAATGTATATATATGGAAAACTAATCTCCATGATATTTTCAGAATAGAAAACTAATCTCCATCTTTTCACAATGAAAAGCACACCCACCCAATTTGTTCACCACTGTGTAGCCGAAAAAATGAATTTTGTTCAGAACTGTTTTGTCGAACAATAATGATCCTGTCAGCACTGTATGTCCGAACAAAATTTGTTCATCACTGTGTAACTTGAATCCATTCTAATTCACAACTTAAAATAACATGAATTAAATCCATTCAAAATACATAACTTAAATCCATTCCAATTCACTCTTTTCCATTCTAAGTTAGTTTAACAAAGAAAATTACATAACTGACTATTTGCATTAATGTTCGAAACTTATGTATTGAACGAAAGGATTATGTTCAGTATTGTGTTACCGAACATAATTGTAACAGTCAGCAAACCAGTACCGAATAGCTCGAACGAAACAAGAACGATCGAAAATGACTGAGAATGTTAATACAAGGAAGATAAATGATCGAGAATGTTGTCCTCGTCCTCTATTGCTCTACACAGTGAAATAAGTGATGAAGTATACGTTATACTTGAAGCAAAACTTTCAAGTTCAATAGCGTTGATGATGGTGATGAAGATGACACATTCATGATTTAAGATGATTATGAAGAATAATAGATTTAGGGTTTATGTTAATTGGTTATGAAAAGTAATAGGTTTAGGGTTTACAAACATGGAATACGTATAGTTGGAGTTAGAGGTGGGGGTGTGGGTGTGGGTGTGGGTGTGGGTGGGTGTCCAATATTATAGAGTATTAGTTATTATTGATAGGTGGGTGTTCCATTTCATAATGTCTTTTAATGTAATTTTACTTTAGGGTATAATTGTAATAAAAAAAATTATAAAATGGGGGGTCCAAAGAATTTTGGCAGGTGCTAATAGCAGCACTCTAAATAAATGGTGTGCCTAAAATGATTTTATCAGTCTTATTTTTTACTAGAACAAATGAGGTTTTGAAACAAACATTATTTTGACAAATATGGACTTTAGGTAATTTATATTTAATATGCATTTTACTACCATTAGCAGAGGTTAATTTCTTATGGCATTTTTCATAGTATTTAGTAGGAAGTAAACCTTCTTGAATACAATTTAAATTAGCACCAGTATCAATTAAAGCAATTAATTCTAATTCAAAATTATTAATAGCAATTTTAATTTTTGAATACCATTTTTGCATATAAATCTTATTAATTAGATTTAATCTTTTTTCTACAATATCGTGAGATTGGTGTGATCTATTATCAAATAATAAATTATCAGGATTGGTAAGATCATCGTCAGATGGAGAATTATGATTAGATTCATTAGGAGATTCATGATTATTATCTTGGAAAGTATCTAAACTTTTATTAAGCTTGAGTGTAATAATTTCATCTTCTAATTTTTTATCTTTATTTTGTAAATCTTTAATAGTTTGTTTAATTTGATTGATTTCATGTTGTAAATCTTGGAGAGTAATTTCTTTTTGTTTATGTTTAAATCATTCTAAAGTTTTGGAGAGACTAATTATTGGTTTATCAAACTTAGGTTTGGGATCACGATTGGTTAATAAAGATTTCAATTTATCAGCATATTTCTTTTTTAATTCTGGATCATCAAGACGACTAATTAATTCAATGAGAGCAACTTCTTCTTGATTTTGTTTCATAAGAACATTGATCTGTTTAACTGGTTTACAACAAGCATCGTTACATCCTAATTCAATATTATCATTACTAATATTGTCATCACTAGGTGAATGGTAATCAGAGGAAGTAGTAGGATGATCAGAAGAGGAATTGCTAACAGATTGATTTAATTGAAAGATTTCAAATAATTGATTTTTTGATTCATTATTGATTTGAAGTTAATTAACTTTATCTTTTAATGTTTGTTTCTCTTTACATTTATTAGAATAATGACCTTTTTGACCACAGTTATAACAAGTAATATCTTTAGTAGATTTAGGTTTACTTCCTACCAAATATTAGGAAAAATGTCATGAGAAATTAACCTCTGCTAATGGTAGTAAAATGCATATTAAATATAAATTACCTAAAGTCTATATTTGTCAAAATAATGTTTGTTTGTAAAAAAGAAATTAATAAATTATTAAAAAAATAGAATAATTAGCCCAAGTAAATCACCATGGTCTTGTCCTGCTTTTGTTTTTTTGGCAAATTCAAATTCACCCTAAGGATAGATATAAGACTACATTCACTACACCCTTTGGTCACTATGAATGGAATGTAATGCCATTTGGAATAAAAAATGCTCCTAGTGAATTTCAAAACATAATGAATGATATATTTAACCCATTTAGTCATTTTTTTATTGTTTACATTAATGATATATTAATATTCTCCAAATCAATTAGTGAACATTGGAAGCATTTAACTGCATTCTTTTATACTATTAAAAGTCATGGTTTAGTCATATCTGCTCCTAAAATTAAATTATTTCAAACTAAAGTTAGATTTTTAGGTTATGATATTCACCACAATACTATTCTCCCCATTAGTCGTTTTATTGAGTTTGCGTCCAAATTTCCTGATGAAATTCTTGATAAAACACAATTACAAAGGTTCTTAGGATCCCTTAATTATATTGCTGAATTCTATAAAGATCTTAGGAAAACTTGTCAACCTCTGTTCGATAGGTTAAAGGATAATCCTCCTCCTTGGTCTTCTATTAATAATTAAGTTATGTGCGTCTCTGACTTCCATAATTAAGGATAATCTCCACATATTTTAGATTAATCAACTATGAATAACTAGAAAACACAAGGAGTTCTCAGTATATTTGATTAATCATAATTAGCACATAACTTAATTAATCATAACTAATTACAATTCTTAAATGATTTAATTAGTCTAATTTGACTTCCATAAGGCCCAATTAATTATATTTAAATTTATCATTCTGAATCAAATTTTTATGGCATTTTTTATTAAAATTGATTTTCCAAAAGATTGTCGGATTTGGACTCATTTGTGTTTATCTATTTCACATTGCACTGGTGAAATCCGATTTAGAACCACGGGAGTCTAAACTGTAGGACTAATCGTATTTGAAAAAAGCACGAAAAGCAAGCTATAGCACATGTGTTTCGATCTTTCACCCTGGACACTCAGGCCAACTTAAACAATACCAATTATACCTTCTATCAGGACTTACCAAACGTATTCCATAACAATAATTTTTTTCTCAAAACAATGAATTAGTTTCCAAGGCATAGCCATGATTGAACATACCCAAAATCATGCAAATGCATGAAGTGAGAGGTGATTATCCATAAGTATCTTATTTGTACAATATCTCCACAAATCTCGACATTTATTCAAAGTAAACTTCTATTGTTCAATGATTCTCAAGGGGGAAAAAAACATAACAAAATTAAAGAAGGCACCTATAGTCAAAAACCTAATGGATGGGGAGAGATCAAGAAAGTAAATGAAGTGGGTAAAGGGTTTCTAGAGAAATATGAGAGAAAAGAGAGTGAGAGTTTAATGTAGAGACAGAGAATGTGAAGTGAAAAGTGAGAGAAAAGTGTGCAAGGCTAAACTTTTGAAGTGATTTGACGCAATTTTCAAAGCAGACTGCGGGCAGACTACTCAAGCGAGCAAATCTGCACTCGAGCGAAAAATATCAACTCCTAGAGTCTCCACTCCCCTCTGCAAGAGACCACTCGAGCTATGAAAGTTTCGCTCGAGCGAAGAACACTTGCTTTTAGAAGTTTAGACTGTAAAACAAGATACTGGAAGGTTGATTTTACCACTCGAGGAACCAAAAGATCGCTCGAGCGATCTCAACCTTATGTGAGACAAAACAACCCCAAAACATAACCCACCTCCCCGATTTCACTCCAACACCCAAAAGTACAAGAAAACATCTCAGAACTCAAAAATATACCTACTGGAACAACCACAAGGAAGAATGGATAACCACACAAAACTCAAAGTGTTCAACGATGCCGAAGACGACTCAAGAGACAGAATTTACCGATTAATGCACTTTATTTGCTTTAAAAGGATTTGGGACATCACAAAGACATATTATTATCCATCTAATCTTATGGTTTTTTATTGATCAATTATACTACACCTATAATAATATCACTTTTGGCAACCTGGTTAGAATAGATGTGTGGGTTAAGTGATGTGCAATTCATTCACATAGTTTCTTATTGATGTACTTTGTTTATATTTGCTTTGTTTCTTGTCTTTGAGTATCAATAAATCTTTACTTTTGTTGACTAAAAAAGCAAAAAAATTGCATTCGATATTATTATCAGTCCTTTAATGATACAAAAGTAGTGTTTTGGGAACCATATAAAAATAATGGCAAATCGTAACGGCAGTCCCTATATTTTGGTCCTTACGTTATTTTAGTCTCTCTAATTTCAATAGGCTCGATTTTGACCCTAAATTTATGATTTTGTCTCAATTTGGTTCAATTGATTATAACTCTTAGCATTTTTTAATAGAAAATACACATAAGTTTCATGCCCCCATATTTTTAAGGGTAAAATTACAAACTTACTTAACTCAGTGGATTAACCTCAACAAATTTAGTGATAATTTTATTATAAAAATGGATAAAATACACTGACACCCCTTGAGATTTGTCTTTAATATAAGTATCCCCTTCACATTTTGAAAATTACATACCCCTCCCTAAGGTTTAAACTTTTATTACAATTTAATCTTTCTGTTAGTCAATAGTTAAGTCAACTAACCAAAAAAACTAATATAAGAAATTAATTTTCTATAATGCCTATTTTACTCTTATTTAAAATAAATAAATAAATAACACATTTTTTAAAAAAAAAATTTACTTGAAAAGTAAAGAAAATCTACAGGAAATTACAAAAAATCATTTAATATATATATATATATATATATATATTATACTATTAAACATTAGGTAATGCAATGGTACACAAACTTTTGTGTTATTAATTATCACAAATATTATAATTAGATCATTTTCAATCATAATTAAAAAAATATATATATATAATTATAACCAAACACCGCATAAGGTATAACCAAATACCTTTTGAATCATAACCAAAATAATATTACAATCAATGGTTAACACAGAGTAAAGCTATGCATATCTGTCAACGACTTACAAGGATACGACCTAACCGCAATCACTGCTAATTGGTCTACCTCTACGCGACTTGGGTCACATCCCACTCAACCTAACACTATTCTACCCTCAACTAGCACAAACCTAGGAATATTACTGTTCATATTATTATTATATTAAATTCAAATTATGCCATATATGGTCTCATACTGTTTATTGTAGAGGGGGTGGTGGTGGTGGCCGGACGGCTGCTACCAACAAGCAGACCTGCTTTTGGATCTCTTACTCAATTAATTGTATTTAATTATTAATGTTCTGTAGTTGCTATGTTCTTACAGACTGTAAATGATGATTATCAATAGTAAGCCAAAAATTACGATGTTGTTTATAATATGCTAATATTTCATATAATTCAACAAGTAAATCAAAAGGCATACATTAAAAATTTCATAAAATAAATACTTACAATCAAAGCTTCAAACTTTATTAAGCAGCATAAGAGGTGTACAGAGAGAGAGCACACTGGAGAGAGAGAACACATTTACGTGTTTACATATGCATAATAATCTAAATACTCTGATTACTCTTTTCTCAACAAGGATGAGGCTATCCTTTTTATAAACAATGAAAAGATAAGATAAGATAAGATAAGGATGAGGACAGGTGGCGTGTTCTTGTGGATTAGAGTCGGATAAAATACACTGACACCCCTTGAGATTTGTCTTTAATATAAGTATCCCCTTCACATTTTGAAAATTACATACCCCTCCCTAAGGTTTAAACTTTTATTACAATTTAATCTTTCTGTTAGTCAATAGTTAAGTCAACTAACCAAAAAAACTAATATAAGAAATTAATTTTCTATAATGCCTATTTTACTCTTATTTAAAATAAATAAATAAATAACACATTTTTTAAAAAAAAAATTTACTTGAAAAGTAAAGAAAATTTACAGGAAATTACAAAAAATCATTTAATATATATATATATATATATATATATTATACTATTAAACATTAGGTAATGCAATGGTACACAAACTTTTGTGTTATTAATTATCACAAATATTATAATTAGATCATTTTCAATCATAATTAAAAAAATATATATATATAATTATAACCAAACACCGCATAAGGTATAACCAAATACCTTTTGAATCATAACCAAAATAATATTACAATCAATGGTTAACACAGGGTAAAGCTATGCTCGTCTGTCAACGACTTACAAGGATACGACCTAACCGCAATCACTGCTAATTGGTCTACCTCTACGCGACTTGGGTGACATCCCACTCAACCTAACACTATTCTACCCTCAACTAGCACAAACCTAGGAATATTACTGTTCATATTATTATTATATTAAATTCAAATTATGCCATATATGGTCTCATACTTTTATTGTAGAGGGGGTGGTGGCCGGACGACCGCCGCCAACAAGCAGATCTGCTCCTGGATCTGCCTTTCTAGTAACCGGATTTGATTATTAATATTTTGTAATTGCTGTGTTCTTACAGACTATAAATGGTGATTATCAACAATAAGCCAAAAATTACGACGTTGTTTATAATATGCTAATAATTCATGCAATTCAACAAGTATATTCATAGGCATACATTAAAAAGCTTGAGAAGAAGACTTACTACCAGAACTTCAAACTTTATTAAGTAGTAGGAGAGGTGTACAGAGAGATCACGCTAGGGAGAGAGAAATAGAGCACACTTATAAAAACTAAGACTAACTCTGCCCTCAACAAGAGTGAGGCTATCTCTTTTATAGATAAAGAAAAGAAAAGATGAGATAAGGGTGAGGACAGGTGACGTGTCCTTGTGGGGTGGAGTCGATCGTCCTTATTCTCAACTGATCTGATGATGACTCAGCACCTTATCTTCATTGTCCTGTAGTGGCAGCTGTCTTACAGCTGTATGATAAATACTAGATAGCCGACAAAGCATCTGCTTTTGTCGAAAGTAATTGTACTGGTTTTTGTCGTTTTGTGCCGACGCTGCTGAAAAGTGATGCTGGTGGGAGACAAGATTACTCAGCCTTGCCTTTTCCTTTTCTGTCTTTTTCTTTATCAATCTTGTTTGCAATAAGACTAGTCAAAGAGTCCCAAAAGTCACCAAGATTGGGTTCATTGTCGGCAGGATCTTAAGTTTCATTAGCCAGTACTGCGAACTCATTTTCATCTTAATCTGGATCATCATGGTCTGGCTCTTGGCTACTAGAAACAGACTGCATACTGGTATCATCACTGGAGAGAGATTGAAGGAACTATTCCTTCATGTAGTCCATACTATGGACTATTAATTCCTGTTCAGACAGATCTGGATACCTTTGCCTTAATTCAAATTGAATCTGAACAAAAGGATTTTTTATGACTGGAGTTGCTGGGAGTAATTTAGGAACAGCCTCCCAGCATGCTTTAGTATGAACATGAATTTTTTGTAAAATTTCTTTTTGTTGTTTAGAGGTATCAAGCTCCTTTGTCCACCATTTCACAAAGAAAACTCTTTTGAGACGTGGGACTTTGTTCTGGTAATCACATTGGAAATCCAATTTCCATATCCATGGGATTCCAAAGCGAATGACAAAATGAACAACTGATTTCGACATAGAAATGTCTTTGTATACTGGAAGGCGGTTGTTAGCAATTTGCCATTCATTAAAAGCCTGCCTAATAGGTTTTGGAAAAATTTCTAACTGAAGCCCAAATTTATCCCACCAAACGAGAAACCAATTTGCTAGATCGTTTTTGAGAACATCGGGAACAATATGGAGAAACCAAGAATGGCTCCATGGAGGATTCTGGTAGTAAAATGCATAAGTAAATGCATCAATATAATCCCAATAACTGTAACGGGATTCCTTGTTATGGATATCCAAAGTTCTGGTAACACGAGGATGCATACCCCAAGCAACCATAGGCATAATCTTCTAGATGGTAGCTTTACTGAAATTGATGGGACTGGCAGTGCAATTGGGATCATCCAAAGTATGTTTGAACTCAATCGAAGCAGTCTCAAGAAGTATCTGTTCATAGATGTATCTGTATTGATCAAAATGAGGTGGAAATTGTTGAGTTGTAAGATACCTCCGTTTGATCGCCCATGGATATGACATCCATTGTTCATCTTCTGTATTAATGTAGAGGATTGTTTCCTCAATGATAGTATTCTGTAAATATGGTTCTGGAGAAGTAAGGAGGACATCTTTAGCCGATTGGCTAGATTCCCTTTTTTTACTGTTAAGGGCAACGTGGAGCCCTAAAAATTCTATATGATAAGGACTCTGTACATGGTAAGGGTCAGATCCCCTTCTACGGCCCCGTCGGCCTGGGCCACGACCTCTACTAGACATGTGAACCCTGCAATTATTCACGGGTTAGAAAATCTGGTAAAAAGTTATGTTCGCCTTTGATATATTCTATATCAAAATCGAATGCTGAAAGTAAACTTTGCTAAGAAGCAAATATTTGTTTCTGATCAAGATTCTGGACATCTTTTTTTAAAAATCTGTTTGCTGCAGAACAATCAACACGTATTAGGAAATGTTGATTTAATAAATCATCCTGAAATTTTGAAACACATTTTAAAATGGCTAAACATTCCTGTTTAATAGTTGGATAATTTAAAACTGCTTGTTTCCAACTTCCTGAAGTAAACCTTAAAAGTTATTCTTTTTTGCTATTGGGGTTGAACTGCTTTAAAATACCTCCATACCCTTGATTAGAGGCATCAGTTTCAACAATCTTTTGCCATTCTGGATTTGGTAAAGCAAGACAAGGAAGTGTCTTTGCTTTAAGCTTTATTTTCTGAACAATGGTGGAGGATTTTTCCAAAGTCTAGTATAAAAAATAGCAGCATCCTGTGCTACCTGATGATAGTAGTCACTAATATAATTAAGACTACCAAAAAATCTCTGTAATTGAGTTTTATCTTTAATTTCATCTGCAAATTAGATGCAAACTCAATACTTCTGTCAATAGGAATTATGGTGCCATTATGAATGTTATGGCCTGAAAACTGAACTGTTGTTTGGAAAAGTTTCATTTTTGGTGTAGAAATCACCAAACCATTTCTGATAATAATATGCTTAAAAATATTAAGATGTTTGATATGCTGGTCAATAGATGATGAAAAAATAAGAACATCATCAATATAACAAATAGCAAATTCTGTATAAGGGGTGAATATATCATTCATAATATGCTAGAATTCAGACGGGGCATTTTTTTTAATCCAAATGGCATAACATTTCATTCAAATTGTCCAAAAGGTACTGTAAAAGCAGTTTTATATCTATCATGTTCAGTAATTTGTATTTGCCAATATCCTGATTTCAAATCAAATTTGGAAAAAATAATTGAATCCTGTAATCGATCTAAGAGATCTTTTTTGTTTGGAATAGGATACCTGATCCATTTTAAGGCATCATTAAGAGGTTTGTAATTAATGACCAATCTTGGTACACCTCTTTCAATTTTTGCATTTTTATTAACATAAAAGGTTGTACAACTCCAAGGAGAATAACTTGGTCGAATTAGTTTTTTCTGTAAGAGAGTATTTATCTCTGTTTTACACAGTTCTAAATACTCTTTTTTCATTTGACTAGGATGCAATCTAGTGGGTATTTCGCGTTCATCAAATCCTAGTTCGTAAGGAAGAGAAATTATGTGTCTCTTTCGCTCCCAAAAAGTATTTGGAATATCACTGCAGATTTCTGTATGAAATTCTTTCTCAATCATCTTGATTTTATTCTATAAAAAGGATTGCTGTAATCGTTGTTCTGTAGTTAGGAAATGAATTTCTGTTTGGAGGAAATTAATTTGTTTTTCCTTAAAATTAACAAGATCTTTAATTTGATCTAATTCCTTGGTATAAGGTTCTGTAATAAACTCAAAAATAATCGGTTGATGACTAATGGTTGTATGTATGCCAATGGAATCTACCTTTGTGATAGGCATTAATAAACACAGGAATTGTGTCCCTAAGATAATAGTTTGGGACATATTTCTAATAAGGACGAATGAAGTGGGAAGACAAATGCCCTGGTTACAGATAAGAACTTCTTGAAGTTTGTAACGAATATACATGGAATTGCCACTAGCACTGGTGAGTGACTGAGTTGTTTTCTGAAAATATTTTGTAGGAATTAATCCTTCCTATATGCAATTCATATCAGCACCGCTATCGACAAGAGCGACAGCATCTTTAATTATAAAATCTAGTTTTATAATAAAAGTTATTCTGATATACCATTTCTGGAAAGTAACTTGATTCATAAGCATTAAATACTGGTTGTCAGATGGATCAGGATTAGTATTGCTTGTTTAATTGTAGCAATCCCTTTATCTTTTGGCGGACCTATCTGTTGACTTAGCTGAGCATTAATTTTCTTTATATCAGCAGTAATTGACAAATTTGTTGTTTGGAGATGTTTAAATTTGGTCTTTAAGACATTAACTTCCATCTTAAGATCCTAGATTGTTATAGGTTTTTCAACATGAAAAGAATTCTACATTTGATTATAGACTTGTTTCATGCTTAGGAGGAAGGCCAATTTCTTCCTTTTTATGCTGTTGGTAGCACATGTCTAAAAATTTTAGATTCATTTCTAGATCTATTATTTGGTCAGCAATATTTAACATTTGCTGCTCATTGTCAGTAAGAACATTTATACTAGGACCTCCTAGGTCAAGACCATTCATTTCAACTATTGCTTTCCAACAATAGTTGGCTTCTGTAAGTTGATTGATATTGATTTGTTTACAGGGACAAAGTTCTGGAGAAGAGTTAGATTCTGGATTAGACTTGGAAGGTGAATAAAGTTCAGCGAGCCCATTATCTGAACTTGTATCTGTGGTAGTTTCTTCCTCTGTAATGGCTTGGAGAATTTGTTGTTGAAGATGAGCATCAAGTGCCATCTCATTGAGTTTTTGCTGAATTTGACCCTACAGCGATTAGAATAATGGCCTGTTTGTCCACACATATAGCATTTAATTGTGGGCTTATCTTTCTTTCTGAAAGAGGGTTTTTGTTTGCCTTTAGCAGTTTTGTAAGGTTGAGATTGCTAATAATTCTATTTAGATTTTCTGTAATGTTTGTATTTTGGGGAATAATGTTTGGAAGGTTTGCCAAATGTTTGTTTTTTATGTTTGGGAGGATACTAGGTTTTGCTGTCATGTGCAAATTGGTCACAAAATTCACCAACTTCTTTTTTACCTATAAGGTTCTATTTTTTCATTTGATATTGGAGTTTTAGGTCATTGCATAAAACAAGTCCTTTTTCGGTAACAATACTTATGAGTTGGCCATAAGTATGTTCAGTGTAAGGTATGGTCATTCTATTGTAACGATCCCGTAATTTCTTTCTGACTCATTCGGCAAAAAGAGTAGGAAGGCCATCAATAAATTTGGCTTTCCAATGATCACTGTTTTGCATCAGATCGACGCACAACTCTCATCAGGAAAACATCTTTATACCATCTGAAATGGGATAAAGAGGAGCATTGAAGATTCCGTAAAAGTTCACGACTCCTATCCTTAATGTCGACAGTAGTGGAGCCAACAAAATGGTACACTATGGTATTGATAAGGGTGTAAACAGCATCCTGCTCTTGATGAGCATGTCCTATAAGAGGATCAGTTATGATTTTACATGAATTTAAAATCTCATTCTGTTGGGTTCTAGTGAGAATATTATCCTACCATCCTTTAAGAATGCTAGCAAAGCCATTTGCTATAAAACAGACTATTTGATGAACTGTATTGTCATTTTGTAAATAGACTATAAAGTACATCATCATTTGATGCATAAGCTCAAATATTTGATATTCTGAAAGTCCATCAATAGTCCATTCGTAAATGGTTTTTCCATGATAGGATCTCTCAGTCTGAAGGAAATCCTCTTCATAGAGAACGCCCATAGGAGCAGATCTTTGATAATAATAACTATTAGGTCCTGTTAAGGTCATCCTATTAGTGCGTTTGCCATAACTAACCTTGTTTATGGTCGTTGGATTTTCCTGAAAATTTTCTTGAATTTCTGAAAGTTGGGAAAGTGTAAGATTTTGATTATCTTCATCTTTCTCCGGTATGTGTTAGCTAGACATCATATTAATTTGTGAGGATTCCCCTATGTTAATATCTTTGATTCTTTTAACTAGGGTTTCTATGAATTCATTATCGTGTTTATGTGACTTAAGATTAAACTTAGTCACTTCTAAAGCTGGTTTAATTTGTACTGGTGTTAAGGGTTCATCTTTAAGCTGAATCTTACAGTTGTCTTTTATTTGGACAACATTTTCTTCAATTATGGTTAATTGTTTTCCTACTGTTTGGCAGTACAAATTAGTATAATTGTTTTGTTTAGTCAAAGGTATGATATCTTTGACTAATATGGATTCTCTCTGAGATAATCTTTCTAGAGTATCAACAGAAGCCGTGATAACTAATGGTTTACTGGAAGTAGTGTCACTAGGTTTTGATTGTAATGACTGTGGAGGTGGATGAATAGATGTAATGCTTTTGCCATCTGTAGTAACCCAAGTTTTCTGTATATTTTCAAGAACATTAATTTGAGCTTCTAGAACTAGGATGTTTTCCTTATACCATAAAGGAAAAGATTGAAGTGTCTGAAGTTTCTCTAAATGGGAATAATACTGTTGTTTAAGTTGCTCAAGCTAGAGAGGACTATGATTTTTTAAATACCATGTCCTAAATTCCTGATATTTATCCTAAAAGAAATCCTGATTTAGGATTTCGCAATTTTCACTTCCTGGTGTAAAATCCATTAAACTTCAAAGTTCATATCACTGACCGTGGGACTATAAGGCCTTCTGGATTCATAAATACCATGTGGTATTTTCTTTTCTGAAAATTGGATCCCCTGAATTACTGGATTTGTAGGATTGTCAGGATTTGTATCACTTGGAGATCGAGAGGACACTCCTTGTAATACAGATTCTATTGGTTCTAAAGTAGAGTGTCTAGAGGAATCAAGTAGATCTACTTGATAAGATGGAGTAGTTCTAAAACTGGCACTAGACATGTTTCTAGATAATGGCCGAATTGGTCTGTTAAAAGTGAGGTAAACATTACCTCCTTGTGTCTGTATAACATCGTCTATTGATTGTCTTATGATTGGTCTAACAGGAGCAGCATTAGGAATACCATTTTTCTGGAAAAGTTATACTCTGCCAAGGTATCATTTTTGGAACAACAACTTGGCTACTAAAAAGGTTTGTATCAATCAGAACTGTATGTCCTAACTCACTCTGCTTTTTAGTATAAGGATTGAGAGTGGTTAGTACCTTTAAATGGATTCTAGAGATTACTATAAAAGGTGGTGATCTTGGTAAGTACTGGTATCCATTGGATAATACCCCAAGCTCTAAGACTTTTGACAAATTAGGGTCAATAAAGGCTACGCTTAGGTTTGGATATATGTTGAAACAAACAAGACCATGGGAGAGACTGGTTTCTATGGCTCCCATAAGAGATGCTCGCCAATCAAGACACTTGCCATCCCGGAGGGTGCATTGGATACTGGTATTTTGCCCAAGTAGGGTCGAAGGTTTGAATGCGATCTGGACAAGTCCTCTATGGACATACTTATACTTTTGTAAAAATGGATATAAGTCCTGTATGTGGAGGAGATGCATAATCTCATTATCATTTTGTATGGGTACAGCATGTTAAAAAGTTTTGATTATTTTTCTACTGGAGAAATCAAAAATTCCTATCTTAGGTGCAGTACCCATACAGAATAATCAAAACCTTTGAACATGTTGTACCCATACAGAATGATGATGAGATTATGCATCTCCTCCACATACAGGACTTATATCCATTTTTACAAAAAGTATAAGTATGTCCATATAGGACTTGTCCAAATCGCATTCAAACCTTTGACCCTACTTAGGCAAAATACCAGTATCCAATGCACCCTCCGGGACAGCAGGTGTCTTGATTGGTGAGCATCTCTTATGGGAGCCATAGAAACCAATCTCTCCCATGGTCCAATTTATTTCAACATATATCCAAACCTAAGCATAGCCCTTATTGACCCTAATTTGTCAAAAGTCCTAGAGCTTAGGGTATTATCCAATGGATAGCAGTACTTACCAGGATCACCACCTTTTACAATAATCTCTAGAATCCATTTAAAGGTACTAACCACTCTCAATCCTTATGCTAAAAAGTAGAGTGAGTTAGGACATATAGTTCTGATTGATACAAACCTTTTCTTGTTAGACCCATCGTAAGACAATCAATAGACGATGTTATACAGACACAATGAGGTAATGTTTACCTCACTTTTAACAGACCAAATCGGCCATTATCCAGAAGCATGTCTAGTGCTAGCTTTAGAACTACTCCATCTTATCAAGTAGATCTACCTAATTCCTCTAGACAATCTACTTCAGAACCAATAGAATCTGTATTACAAGGAGTGTCCTCCCGACCTCCAAGTGATACAAATCTTGACAATCCTACAGATCCAGTAATTCAGGGGATCCAATTTTTAGAAAATAAAATACCACATAGTATTTATGAATCCAGAAGGCATTATAGTCCCACGGCCAGTGATATGAACTTTGGAGTTTAATGGATTTTACACCAGGAAGTAAAAATCGCAAAATCCTAAATCAGGATTTCTTTCAGGATAAATATCAGGAATTTAGGACATAGTATTTTAAAAATCATAGTCCTCTCCAGCTTGAACAGCTTAAACAACAGTATTATTCCCATTTAGAGAAACGTCAGACACTTCAATCTTTTCCTTTATGGTATAAGGAAAACATCCCAGTTCCAGAAGCTCAAATTAATGTTCTTGAAAATATATAGAAAACTTGGGTTACTACAAATGGCAAAAGCATTACATCTATTCATCCACCTCCACAATCATTAAAATTAAAACCTAGTGACACTACTTCCAGTAAACCTTTAGTTATCACGGCTTTTGATGATACTCTAGAAAGATTATCTCAGAGAGAATCCATATTAGTCAAAGATATCATACCTTTGACTAAACAAAACAATTATACTAATTTGTACTGCCAAACAGTAGACAAACAATTAATCAGAATTGAATAAAATGTTGTCCAAATAAAAGACAACTATAAGATTCAGCTTAAAGATGAACCCTTAATACCAGTACAAATTAAACCAGCCTTAGAAGTGACTAAGTTTAATCTTAGGTCACATAAACAGGATAATGAATTCATAGAAACCCTAGTTAAAAGAATCAAAGATATTAACATAGGGGAATCCTCACAAATTAATATGATGTCCAGCCAACACATACTGGAGAAAAATGAAGATCATCAAAATCTTACACTTTCCCAACTTTCAGAAATTCAAGAAAATTTTCAAGAAAATCCAACGACCATAAACAAGGTTAGTTATGGAAAAGGCACTAATAGGATGGCCTTAACAGGACCTAGTAGGTATTATTATCAAAGACCTACTCCTATGGACGTTCTCTATGAAGTGGATTTCCTCTAGACTCAGAGATCCTATCATGGAAAAACCATTTATGAATGGAATATTGATGGACTTTTAGAATATCAAATATTTGAGCTTATGCATCAAATATTTGAGCTTATGCATCAAATGATGATGTACTCTATAGTCTATTTACAAAATGACAATACAAATCATCAAATAGCCCATTTTATAGCAAATGGCTTTACTGGCGTTATTAAAGGATGGTGGGATAATATTCTCACTAGAACCTAATAGAATGAGATTTTAAATTCCTATAAAATCATAACTGATCCTCTTACAGGACATGCTCATCAAGAGCAGGATGTTGTTTACACCCTTATCAATACCATAGTGTACCATTTTGTTGGCTCCACCATTGTCGGCATTGAGGATAGGAGTCGTGAACTTGTACAGAATCCTCGATGCCCCTCTTTATCCCATTTCAAATGGTGTAAAGATGTTTTCCTAATGAGAGTTGTGCGTTGATCTGATGCATACAGTGATCATTGGAAAGCCAAATTTATTGATGGCCTTCCTACTCTTTTTGCCGAACGAGTCAGAAAGAAATTACGGGATCGTCACAGTAGAAGGACCATACCTTACACTAAATATACTTATGGCCAACTCATAAATATTGTTACCGAAGAAGCACTTGTTTTATGCAATGACCTAAAACTCTAGTATCAAATGAAAAAATAGAATCTTACAGGTAAAAAAGAAGTCGGTGAATTTTGTGACCAATTTGCACATGATAGCAAAATCCACTATCCCCCCAAACACAAAAACAAAAGTTTGGCAAACTTTCTAAACATTATTCCCGAAAATACAAACATTACAGAAAATCTAAATAGAATTATCAACAATCTTAGCGTTACAAAACTACTAAAGGCAAACAAAAACCCTTTTTCAGAAAGAAAGATAAGCCCACAATTAAATGCTATGAGTGTGGACAAATAGGCCATTATGCTAATCGTTGTAGGGCCAAAATTCAGCAAAAACTCAATGAGATGGCACTTGATGATCATCTTCAACAAAAAATTCTCCAAGCCATTTCAGATGAAGAAATAGCCACAGCTACAAGTTCAGATGATGGGCTTGCTGAACTTTATTCACCTTCCGAGTCTGATCCAGAATCTGACTCTTCTCCAGAACTTTGTCCCTGTAAACAAACCAATATCAATCAACTTACAGAAGCCAACTATTGGAAAGCAATTGTTGAAATGAATGGTCTTGACCTAGGAGATCCTAGTATAAATGTTCTTACTAACAATGAGCAGCAAATGTTAAATATTGCTAACCAAATAACAGATCCAGAAATGAAGCTAAAATTTTTAGAAATGTGCTACCAACAGCATAAAAAGAAGAAATTGGCCTTTCTTTTAAGCACTACAGCATGAAATAAGTCTATAATCGAATGCAGAATTCTCTTTATGTTGAAAAACCTATAACAATCCAGGATCTTAAGATGGAAGTGGATGTCTTAAAGACCGAAATTAAACATCTCCAAACAGCAAATTTGTCCATTACTGCTGATATAAAGAAAATTAATGTTCAAATTAATCAACAGTCTAAATCCACCAAAGATAAAGGTGTTACTGAAGGAGCTTCTAGCCCTAAAACCACCGATTCACCTAATCCCTAGTATTTAATGCCTATGAATCAAGTTACTTTCCAGAAATGGTATATCAGAATAACTTTTATTATAAAACCACATTTTATAATTAAAGATGTTGCTCTTGTCGATAGTGGTGCTGATATGAATTGCATACAGGAAGGATTAATTCCTACCAAATATTTCCAGAAAACAACTCAGTCACTTACCAGTGCTAGTGGCAATTCCATGTATATTCGTTACAAACTTCCAGAAGTTCTTATCTATAACCAAGGAATTTGTCTTCCCCCCACATCATTCGTCCTTATCAAAAATATGTCCCAAACTATTATCTTAAGGACGTCATTCCTGTGTTTACTAATGCATATCACAAAGGTAGATTTCATTAGCATACATACAACCCTCAATCATCAACCGATTATTTTTGAGTTTATTACAGAACCTTATACCAAGGAATTAGATCAAAATAAAGATCTACTTACTTTTAAACAAATAAATTTCCTCCAAACAGAAATTCATTTCCTAACTACAGAACAACGATTACAGCAATCCTCTTTAGAGAATAAAATCAAGATGATTGAGAAAGAATTTCATACAGAAATCTGCAGTGATATTCCAAATGCTTTTTGGGAACAAAAGAGACACATAGTTTCTCTTCCTTATGAACCAATATTTGATAAATGCGAAATGCCCACTAGATCGCGTCCTAGTCAAATGAAAAAAGAGTATTTAGAACTGTGTAAAACAGAGATAAATACTCTCTTAAAGGAAAAACTAAACAGACCAAGTTATTCTCCTTGGAGTTGTACAGCCTTTAGATCTGTGATATTACTTGACAGAAGAACCTAGTGCACCTAAGTATGAAGAGATTGTGTCTAGAGCGTTTGAAGGATGGGGAGATCGTCCTCGCGTGGAGGCTATTAAATCCATCGATCAACAATATTTCAGAGCATATTGGTGATATTGTTAAGAACGTATATCATTTAGTTCTGAAAGCATGTATTATTGATTCTATCAATATTAGAACATCTATTTTGAAAACCTACAAGGAAATATTTGATATTCATCAGAGAATATTGATAACATTGATCATATTATCAAGTGTAAAGAGGATATTGAGAAATCATAAACAGAGTATCTGAAGCAATTAGAAGAGATATCTATTTTGAGGAAGAAGCAGAACATAATTCAGAAGAAGATTTGTTGCAAAGATCTATATGAAGAGGCAACAACAGAACTGTGTACGTATTCAGAGGACTTTTATTAGCCATTGAATACTTTGAAGAAATTTACAGAGATCTACAGGAAAAAAATGAAGACTTTGTCAATGGCGCTCCGATATTATTGTTTATTTTGTATTAGAATGTGTTTATACACATATATTGTGGGACCCACAAGAAAATCACTAAAATAATCCACGTCAGCCGTTCTGCGGTGGTTCTATACTTGGGCTTAAATACCAAGTAATGTAAATTCTTTTTCTGATTTCCCACTAATCGAATTGGAAAGTTCTTAAAGTCAATCTCCGACTATGACATGACTCAAGTTTTTATTACAAAGTAAAAGCTTCATTTCATGTGAAACACTAATTTTGAACCATTTTTTTTTTCTCTTTGAAATTCACCAGATTGTGAGAATTCATAATGAGTATTGAATGATTGAAATTTATTTTGACAATAAACTCATTATAATTGAATTTAATATATTTTTAATTAGAATGAAAATGAAAAATTAAATTATTTGAATTAAAATAATATGGATTACAGTAAAATTTGAATCGAACTATGTGATTAAAAAATGTAGTTTACCTCTCCTTTCTTTTTTATTGTAATAGATTTAGTTGAAAATTATAAATTTTTAATAACTTATGGTATTCGTTATAGTTGTACTTTCAACCTGTACCAATAAGATTATAGAGACATTATTAATCTCAAAAAATAACTTTAATCATACATATCACATGATAACATTATCACAAAGATATAATTACATTTTAATTATTTTATTTGTATTTTATGTGATTAACTTAATTATCAATTTTGTATACGAAAGCTCTATAAGTTCTCATTTAAAAAAAAAAAAAAAAACCCTTATGTCTATATAAGCCAGGGTTCAGGATCTGTGATATTACCTGACGGAAGAACCTGGCATGCTTAAGTATGAAGAGATTGTGTCTAGAGCGTTCGAAGGATGGGGGATCATTCTCGCGTGGAGGCTATTAAATCTATCGATCAACAACATTTCAGAGCATATTCCAGGTGATATTGTTAAGAACTTATATCATTTAGTTCTGAAAGCATGTATTATTGATTCTATCAATATTAGAACATCTATTTTGAAGACCTACAAGGAAATATTTTATATTCATCAGAGAAGAACAGAGATATTATTTACAAAGAATGTTGATAACATTGATCATATTATCACGTGTAAAAAAGGATATTGAGAAATCATGTACAGAGCATCTGAAGAAATTAGAAGAGATATCTATTTTGAGGGAGAAGCAGAACATAATTCAGAAGAAGATTTGTTGCAAAGATCTATATGAAGAGGCAACAACAGAACTGTGCATGTGTTCAGAGGAATTTGATTAGCCATTGAAGACTTTGAAGAAATTTACAGAGATCTAGAGAAAAATGACGAAGACTTTGTCAATGGCGCTCTGATATTATTGTTTATTTTGTATCAGAACGTGTTTGTACACGTATATTGTGGAACCCACAAGGAAATCAATAAAATAATCCACGTCAGCTGTTCTGCGGTGGTTTTATACTTGGTCTTAAATACCTCGTAATGTAAATTCTTTTTCTAATCACCCATTGATCGAATTGGAAAGTTCTTAAAGTCAATCTCCAACTATGACATGACTCAAGTTTTTATTACAAAGTAAAAGCTTCATTTCATGTGAAACACGAATTTTGAACCATTTTTTTTTCTCTTTGAAATTCACTGGATTGTGAGACTTCATAATGAGTATTGAATGATTGAAATTTATTTTGACAATAAACTCATTATAATTGAATTTAATATATTTTTAATTAGAATGAAAATGAAAAATTAAATTATTTGAATTAAAATAATATGGATTATAGTAATATTTGAATCGAACTATGTGATTAAAAATGTAATTTGCCTCTCCTTTCTTTTTTTATTGTAATAGATTTAGTTGAAAATTATAAATTTTTAATAACTTATGGTATTCGTTATAGTTGTACTTTCAACCTGTACCAATAAGATTATAGAGGCATTATTAATCCCATAAAGTAATTTTAATCGTACATATCACATGATAAGATTATCATAAAAGATATAATTACATTTTATTTATTTTATTTGTATTTTATGTGATTAATTTAATGATCAATTTTGTATACGAAAGCTCTATAAGTTCTCATTTTAAAAAAAAAAACCCTTATGTCTATATAAGCCAGGGTTCAGGATCTTTGATATTACCAGACGGAAGAACCTGGCGTGCCTAAGTATGATGAGATTGTGTCTAGAGCGTTCGAAGGATGGGGCGATCATTCTCGTGTGGAGGCTATTAAATCCATAGATCAACAATATTTTAGAGCATATTCCAAGTGATATTGTTAAGAACTTATATCATTTAGTTCTAAAAGCATGTATTATTGATTCTATCAATATTGAACATATATTTTGAAGACCTACAAGGAAATACTTGATATTCATCAGAGAAGAACAGAGATATTATTTACAGAGAATATTGATAACATTGATCATATTATCAAGTGTGAAATGGATGTTCAGAAATCATATACAGAGCACCTGAAGAAATTAGAAGATATATCTATTTTGAGGGAGAAGCATAACATAATTCCGAAGAAAATTTGTTGCAAAGTTCTATATGAAGAGGCAACAACAGAACTGTGTACGTGTTCAGAGGACTTTTATTAGCTTATTTACATAGAATATTGATAACATTGATCATATTATCACGTGTAAAAAAGGATATTGAGAAATCATGTACAGAGCATCTGAAGAAATTAGAAGAGATATCTATTTTGAGGGAGAAGCAGAACATAATTCATAAGAAGATTTGTTGCAAAGATCTATATGAAGAGGCAACAACAGAACTGTGCTTGTGTTCAGAGGACTTTTATTAGCCATTGAAGACTTTGAAGAAATTTACTGAGATCTAGAGGAGAAAGACGAAAACTTTGTCAATGGCGCTCCAATATTATTGTTCATTTTGTATCAGAACGTGTCTATACACGTATATTGTGGGACCCACAACGAAATCAATTTAATAATCCATGTCAGCCATTCTGCGGTGGTTTTATACTTGGTCTTAAATACCTGGTACTGTAAATTCTTTCTCTGAATTCCCACTGATCGAATTGGAAAGTTCTTAAAGTCAATCTCTGACTATGACATGACTCAAGTTTTTATTACAAAGTAAAAGCTTCATTTCATGTGAAACACTAATTTTGAACCTTTTTTTTTTCTATTTGAAATTCACTAGATTGTGAGAATTCATAATGAGTATTGAATGATTGAAATTTATTTTGACAATAAACTCATTATAATTGAATTTAATATATTTTTAATGAGAATGAAAATGAAAAATTAAATTATTTGAATTAAAATAATATGGATTACAGTAAAATTTGAATCGAACTATGTGATTAAAAATGTAGTTTACCTCTCCTTTGTTTTTTTATTGTAATAGATTTAGTTGAAAATTATAAATTTTTAATAACTTATGGTATTCGTTATAGTTGTTCTTTCAACATGCACCAATAAGATTATAGAGGCATTATTAATCCCATAAAATAATTTTAATCATACATATCACATGATAAGATTATCATAAAAGATATAATTACATTTTAATTATTTTATTTGTATTTTATGTGATTAATTTAATGATCAATTTTGTATACGAAAGCTCTATAAGTTCTCATTTAAAAAAAAATAAATAAAACCCTTATGTCTATATAAGCCAGGGTTCAGGATCTGTGATATTACCTAACGGAAGAACCTGGCGTGCCTAAGTATGAAGAGATTATGTCTAGAGCGTTCGAAGGATGGGGCGATCATTCTCGCGTAGAGGCTATTAAATCCATTGACCAACAATATTTCAGAGCATATTCCAGGTGATATTGTTAAGAACTTATATCATTTAGTTCTGAAACATGTATTATTGATTCTATCAATATTAGAACATCTACTTTGAAGACCTGCAAGGAAATATTTCTTATTCATCAGAGAAGAACAGAGATATTATTTACAAAGAATATTGATAACATTGATCATATTATCACGTGTAAAAAAGGATATTGAGAAATCATGTACAGAGCATCTGAAGAAATTAGAAGAGATATCTATTTTGAGGGAGAAGCAGAACATAATTCATAAGAAGATTTGTTGCAAAGATCTATATGAAGAGGCAACAACAGAACTGTGCTTGTGTTCAGAGGACTTTTATTAGCCATTGAAGACTTTGAAGAAATTTACTGAGATCTAGAGGAGAAAGACGAAAACTTTGTCAATGGCGCTCCAATATTATTGTTCATTTTGTATCAGAACGTGTCTATACACGTATATTGTGGGACCCACAACGAAATCAATTTAATAATCCATGTCAGCCATTCTGCGGTGGTTTTATACTTGGTCTTAAATACCTGGTACTGTAAATTCTTTCTCTGAATTCCCACTGATCGAATTGGAAAGTTCTTAAAGTCAATCTCTGACTATGACATGACTCAAGTTTTTATTACAAAGTAAAAGCTTCATTTCATGTGAAACACTAATTTTGAACCTTTTTTTTTTCTATTTGAAATTCACTAGATTGTGAGAATTCATAATGAGTATTGAATGATTGAAATTTATTTTGACAATAAACTCATTATAATTGAATTTAATATATTTTTAATGAGAATGAAAATGAAAAATTAAATTATTTGAATTAAAATAATATGGATTACAGCAAAATTTGAATCGAACTATGTGATTAAAAATGTAGTTTACCTCTCCTTTCTTTTTTTATTGTAATAGATTTAGTTTAAAATTATTAATTTTTAATAACTTATGGTATTCGTTATAGTTGTTCTTTCAACATGCACCAATAAGATTATAGAGGCATTATTAATCCCATAAAATAATTTTAATCATACATATCACGTGATAACATTATCATAAAGATATAATTACATTTTAATTATTTTATTTGTATTTTATGTGATTAACTTAATTATCAATTTTGTATACGAAAGCTCTATAAGTTCTCATTTAAAAAAAAAAAAAAAAAAAACCCTTATGTCTATATAAGCCAGGGTTCAAGATCTGTGATATTACCTGACGGAAGAACCTGGCATGCTTAAGTATGAAGAGATTGTGTCTAGAGCGTTCGAAGGATGGGGCAATCATTCTCGCGTGGAGGCTATTAAATCTATCGATCAACAACATTTCAGAGCATATTCCAGGTGATATTGTTAAGAACTTATATCATTTAGTTCTGAAAGCATGTATTATTAATTCTATCAATATTAGAACATCTATTTTGAAGACCTACAAGGAAATATTTTATATTCATCAGAGAAGAACAGAGATATTATTTACAGAGAATATTGATAACATTGATCATACTATCAGGTGTAAAATAGATATTGAGAAATCATATACAGAGCACCTGGAGAAATTAGAAGATATATCTATTTTGAGGGAGAAACAGAACATAATTCAGAAGAAAATTTGTTGCAAAGATCTATATGAAGAGGCAACAACAGAACTGTGTACGTGTTCATAGGACTTTATTAGCCATTGAAGACTTTGAAGAAATTTACAGAGATCTAGAGGAAAAAGACGAAGACTTTTTCAATGGCGCTCCGATATTAGTGTTCATTTTGTATCAGAATGTGTCTATACACGTATATTGTGGGACCCACAAGGAAATCAATAAAATAATCCACGTCAGCCGTTCTGCGGTGGTTCTATACTTGGTCTTAAATACCTGGTAATGTAAATTCTTTTTCTGATTTCCCACTGATTGGATTGGAAAGTTCTTAAAGTCAATCTCTGACTATGACATGACTCAAGTTTTTATTACAAAGTAAGAGCTTCATTTCATGTGAAACACTAATTTTGAACCATTTTTTTTGTCTTTGAAATTCACTAGATTGTGAGAATTCATAATGAGTATTGAATGATTGAAATTTATTTTGACAATAAACTCATTATAATTGAATTTAATATATTTTTAATTAGAATGAAAATGAAAAATTAAATTATTTGAGTTAAAATAATATGGATTACCGTAAAATTTGAATTGAACTATGTAATTAAAAAATGTAGTTTCTCTCTCCTTTCTTTTTTTATTGTAATAGATTTAGGTGAAAATTATAAAGTTTTAATAACTTATGGTATTCGTTATAGTTGTTCTTTCAACATGCACCAATAAGATTATAGAGGCATTATTAATCCCATAAAATAATTTTAATCATACATATCACATGATAAGATTATCATAAAAGACATAATTACATTTCAATTATTTTATTTGTATTTTATGTGATTAATTTAATTATCAATTTTGTGTACGAAATGTGAGAACCCGGATATAAAAAATTAAGTAAATAATTAAATAATAATATTACAATCTCAAATATTTTGGTAGTGAATTCTAAGATGCAAATTAAATATTATTGGAGGATCTTTTAATTAATTTTAAACTTAAAATAAATTTGTGGTGAAAGCATTTAATTTAGAGGCAAGATTTATTTTTTATTTTTCTTAAATATTGAGGGCAAGATAGTAAGTATATATTGTTATAATAATAGTTATATTTTATTTAATTAATGTGTTAGAAAATAAAGTAATATAAAGATAATATTTTAGGGCCTTTTTGTGTAGATACATATGTAACCCTAGGTTGCCTCATACTATTCATAACAGCAGCAGGAGCAACCACGGGAGAGAGAGAAAGGTTGAGAGAAAAGAAGAAGAGAAAAGAATGGTTGCAAACAAGGAGGAATTTTTGGGTGTGGTGGGTCTTTATCTTTCTTCTTCCTTTTGGTTTTGTTTTTATCCTTATTCCATTATTATTTTATTCATTCATGGAGGTTGTAGGTTTATATATTTTGTATATATATATACTGTTACCGGTCATCCATTCTCATTACCAAGATGATCATATGCTCATTGCTGAATATACAATTCACATTTCTAAAAAATATACAATGCTTATATTACAGCAACACACTAAAGTTCTAAATACATGTTCAAACATTAATAAATAGGTCCAAATACTTCTCACGGACTTTTGTCTTACGCTCCCAAGTGGCCTTCTCAACCCCGTCGTGTCGCCACAACACTTATCGTCTTGCCTCATAACAATCACTCTAATGGGTCTCTCCTCATATGAGGCATCCTCATCCACATCTAACTCAGTCCAATCCAACATGTGTGAAGGATCCGGCTCATACTTCCAAAGCATACAGGTATGAAACACGTCATGTATCCCGAAAAGCTACAACGGTAAGGCCAAACAATAAGCTACCTCTCCAATTCGCTCTAGGATCTCAAATGGCCCAATGAACCTAGGAGACAACTTCCCACTCTTCCCAAACCTCATCAAATCCCATCTAGGTGATATCTTTAAGAAAACGTGATCTCCTATCTCAAACGACAACAGTCTCCTTTTATGGTCGGAATAGGTCTATTGACGGCTCTGAACCGTAACCAACCTCTTGTGAATAAGTGCTACCTTCTCCGTTGTTTAGCGGGCCAATTCTAGACCCATCATAGATGCATCACACACCTTGGCCCAACACACAGGAGATATACACGTTCAGCCATACAAGGCCTTAAACGGTGCCATGTCAATACTCAACTAGAAGCTATTGTTGTAGGCAAACTCCACAAACGATAAACATTTCCAATGTATAAAAATGAAATAAAGCTCGATGTAAATGGATGAGAAAATAGTTTCAATTCTCCTAATTTTCATGTAATTTCTATGACAATCATAGCTATCATTCACCGATAGCCCAGAACAGATATATCTAAACAGATAAACAATTTTCCATACGAATAAGCTTTCCAAGTTTCAAGATGTGAGTGATAATACATATCCAACTCCACCATCCTCATCAATATCAACCCAATTCCACATTGCCAACATCAATTCATTATTTATATAAAATCAACATTTGAGACATTTAAAGCAAAATCCATTTTTCTTCCAAAATCAATCCCAAGTATCGAAATCAACCACTTCATCACAGCTCAACTTTATTTTCAACACTACAATCATTTTCAAGAATCCATTTGAAAACCCCTCTTTAGATCTTTAACCCAAAACCCTAGATTTGTTTAAAAAAATCCCCAAAATCACAATATTGTTTAAAAATAGCAAATAACTAAGTTAAAACTCATAGAAAGTATGAAGAACCCTTGCCTCAAGCTTAGAAGACGGGAGAGAGATTAAACTGTTTTGATAAATTATTATATTATCAATTGAATCAAATTATTTCTGAAACGTGTGAACTTGGCATACTGTAAACTATTTGTTTTGGTCTCATGTTTATAATGATGAACTACCATGTTTTGCGAAACTGATGTGTATTGATTATTGGGACCATGTGTGTATTTAGTCTAGGGAAATTATTCCACTGTGTGTGGTGACTCTGGCCACTAGGGAACCTATCCGGGTTGGGCCGTGATGACTCTAGTGCTCAACGATTGTAAGGAACAGACCTTTAAAAATAACTAGGTGACCTTCAATCGGATCGTCTTTGAGAAAAGGCCCAGGTGCCACCCTGAGGATGACTCTTAGTTCGGTATTGGATCCAACGGGGCTTATAGCCTTGAGAACTGTGTGGCAGATTATTTGTTTTTCTTGGTACCCAGAAAATTATTGGTGTTCATGTTATAATCTGTTTTAAGTGGAAAATGTTGTTTATCATGTTCTTGCGAGACATGAGTATTTTAAGTGTTAAACTGTGGAACTTTCTTTTTGAAACAGATTGTATTTACCAAACTGTATGCCAATCTAGTTTTTGTGATATATATCTTATTTTGGAATTGAACCCTGTTTTCAAAATTGTATTTACTATCCATGTTGCTACTCACTGAGCTATCAGCTGACTTAGTTGTTTACCATTTCCAGGTGTTAGAAGGACTTAGAGTGGACTCATGGCGTAGCGGGGACTCAATTGCATGGACCTCTAGGGCATTTATTTAATTTGTTTTAGGTTGCTTTGTCGAGTTTTGTGCATACATTGTGGTTGGGTTTTATTTAGAATTATTTTATTTTGTGGGCGGTTTGTGTCCCATTTAGTATATATATATTTTTAGGAAGTTGGTTATAACTTGTTTTTCACTTGTGGTATGCCACTGGATTGAGCGTTGATTGATTTATTTCTAGGCTATCATCACATTTATTCTTTATGGTTTTGGGTTCATGTTTAGGCTTACGTGTGCCTTGGGCTAAGTCCCTATGGGCCACGGCCGGTCATGCCCGGATTTGGGGTGTGACACGAAAGCTCTATAAGTTCTCATTTAAAAAAAAAAAAAAAAAAAACCCTTATGTCTATATAACCCAGGGTTCAGGATCTGTGATATTACCTGACGGAAGAACCTGGCGTGCCTAAGTATGAAGAGATTGTGTCTAGAGCATTCGAAGGATGGGGCGATCATTCTCGCATGGAGGCTATTAAATCCATCGATCAACAATATTTTAGAGCATATTCCAAGTGATATTGTTAAGAACTTATATCATTTAGTTCTAAAAGCATGTATTATTGATTCTATCAATATTAGAACATCTATTTTGAAGACCTACAAGAAAATACTTGATATTCATCAGGGAAGAACAGAGATATTATTTACAGAGAATATTGATAACATTGATCATATTATCAAGTGTAAAATGGATATTGAGAAATCATATATAGAGCACCTGAAGAAATTAAAAGATATATCTATTTTGAGGGAGAAGCAGAACATAATTCAGAAGAAAATTTGTTGCAAAGATCTATATGAAGAGGCAACAACAGAACTGTGTACGTGTTCATAGGACTTTTATTAGCCATTGAAGACTTTGAAGAAATTTACAGAGATCTAGAGGAAAAAGATGAAGACTTTGTCAATGGCGCTCCGATATTATTGTTCATTTTGTATCAGAACGTGTCTATACACGTATATTGTGGGACCCACAAGGAAATCAATAAAATAATCCACGTCAGCCTTTCTGCGGTGGTTCTATACTTGGTCTTAAATACCTGGTAATGTAAATTCTTTTTCTGATTTCCCACTGATCGGATTGGAAAGTTCTTAAAGTCAATCTCTGACTATGACATGACTCAAGTTTTTATTACAAAGTAAGAGCTTCATTTCATGTGAACACTAATTTTGAACCATTTTTTTTTTGTCTTTGAAATTCACTAGATTGTGAGAATTCATAATGAGTATTGAATGATTGAAATTTAGTTTGACAATAAACTCATTATAATTGAATTTAATATATTTTTAATTAGAATGAAAATGAAAAATTAAATTATTTGAGTTAAAATAATATGGATTACCGTAAAATTTGAATCGAACTATGTAATTAAGAAATGTAGTTTCTCTCTCCTTTCTTTTTTTATTGTAATAGATTTAGGTGAAAATTATAAAGTTTTAATAACTTATGGTATTCGTTATAGTTGTACTTCCAACCTGTACCAATAAGATTATAGAGACATTATTAATCCCATAAAATAATTTTAATCAAACATATCACAAGATAAGATTATCATAAAAGATATAATTACATTTTAATTATTTTATTTGTATTTTATTTGATTAATTTAATGAGCAATTGTGTATACGAAAGCTCTACAAGTTCTCATTTTAAAAAAATATATATATATATCCTTATATCTATATAAGCCAGGGTTCAGGATCTGTGATATTCCCTGACGGAAGAATTTGGCGTGCCTAAGTATGAGGAGATTATGTCTAGAGCGTTCGAAGGATGGGGCGATCATTCTCACGTGAAGGCTATTAAATCCATCGATCAACAATATTTCAGAGCATATTCCAGGTGATATTGTTAAGAACTTATATCATTCAGTTCTGAAACATGTATTATTGATTCTATCAATATAAGAACATCTATTTTGAAGACCTACAAGGAAATATTTGTTATTCATCAGAGAAGAACAGAGATATTATTTACAAAGAATATTGATAACATTGATCATATTATCACGTGTAAAAAAGGATATTGAGAAATCATGTATAGAGCATCTGAAGAAATTAGAAGAGATATCTATTTTGAGGGAGAAGCGGAACATAATTCATAAGAAGATTTGTTGCAAAGATCTATATGAAGAGGCAACAACAGAACTGTGCATGTGTTCAGAGGAATTTTATTAGCCATTGAAGACTTTGAAGAAATATACAGAGATCTAGAGAAAAAAAGACGAAGACTTTGTCAATGGCGCTCCGATATTATTGTTTATTTTGTATCAGAACGTGTTTGTACACGTACATTGTGGAACCCACAAGGAAATCAATAAAATAATTCGTGTCAGCCGTTCTGCAGTGGTTTTATACTTGGTCTTAAATACTTGGTAATGTAAATTCTTTTTCTGATTTCCCACTGATCGAATTGGAAAGTTTTTAAAGTCAATCTCTGACTATGACATGACTCAAGTTTTTATTACAAAGTAAAAGCTTCATTTCATGTGAAACACTAATTTTGAACCTTTTTTTTTTCTCTTTGAAATTCACTAGATTGTGAGAATTCGTAATGAGTATTGAATGATTGAAATTTATTTTGACAATAAACTCATTATAATTGAATTTAATATATTTTTAATGAGAATGAAAATGAAAAATTAAATTATTTGAATTAAAATAATATGGATTACAGTAAAATTTGAATCGAACTATGTGATTAAAAATGTAGTTTGCCTCTCCTTTCTTTTTTTATTGTAATAGATTTAGTTGAAAATTATAAATTTTTAATAACTTATGGTATTCGTTATAGTTGTTCTTTCAACCTGTACCAATAAGATTATAGAGGCATTATTAATCCCATAAAATAATTTTAATCATACATATCACATGATAAGATTATCATAAAAGACATAATTACATTTCAATTATTTTATTTGTATTTTATGTGATTAATTTAATTATCAATTTTGTGTACGAAATGTGAGAACCCGGATATAAAAAATTAAGTAAATAATTAAATAATAATATTACAATCTCAAATATTTTGGTAGTGAATTCTAAGATGCAAATTAAATATTATTGGAGGATCTTTTAATTAATTTTAAACTTAAAATAAATTTGTGGTGAAAGCATTTAATTTAGAGGCAAGATTTATTTTTTATTTTTCTTAAATATTGAGGGCAAGATAGTAAGTATATATTGTTATAATAATAGTTATATTTTATTTAATTAATGTGTTAGAAAATAAAGTAATATAAAGATAATATTTTAGGGCCTTTTTGTGTAGATACATATGTAACCCTAGGTTGCCTCATACTATTCATAACAGCAGCAGGAGCAACCACGGGAGAGAGAGAAAGGTTGAGAGAAAAGAAGAAGAGAAAAGAATGGTTGCAAACAAGGAGGAATTTTTGGGTGTGGTGGGTCTTTATCTTTCTTCTTCCTTTTGGTTTTGTTTTTATCCTTATTCCATTATTATTTTATTCATTCATGGAGGTTGTAGGTTTATATATTTTGTATATATATATACTGTTACCGGTCATCCATTCTCATTACCAAGATGATCATATGCTCATTGCTGAATATACAATTCACATTTCTAAAAAATATACAATGCTTATATTACAGCAACACACTAAAGTTCTAAATACATGTTCAAACATTAATAAATAGGTCCAAATACTTCTCACGGACTTTTGTCTTACGCTCCCAAGTGGCCTTCTCAACCCCGTCGTGTCGCCACAACACTTATCGTCTTGCCTCATAACAATCACTCTAATGGGTCTCTCCTCATATGAGGCATCCTCATCCACATCTAACTCAGTCCAATCCAACATGTGTGAAGGATCCGGCTCATACTTCCAAAGCATACAGGTATGAAACACGTCATGTATCCCGAAAAGCTACAACGGTAAGGCCAAACAATAAGCTACCTCTCCAATTCGCTCTAGGATCTCAAATGGCCCAATGAACCTAGGAGACAACTTCCCACTCTTCCCAAACCTCATCAAATCCCATCTAGGTGATATCTTTAAGAAAACGTGATCTCCTATCTCAAACGACAACAGTCTCCTTTTATGGTCGGAATAGGTCTATTGACGGCTCTGAACCGTAACCAACCTCTTGTGAATAAGTGCTACCTTCTCCGTTGTTTAGCGGGCCAATTCTAGACCCATCATAGATGCATCACACACCTTGGCCCAACACACAGGAGATATACACGTTCAGCCATACAAGGCCTTAAACGGTGCCATGTCAATACTCAACTAGAAGCTATTGTTGTAGGCAAACTCCACAAACGATAAACATTTCCAATGTATAAAAATGAAATAAAGCTCGATGTAAATGGATGAGAAAATAGTTTCAATTCTCCTAATTTTCATGTAATTTCTATGACAATCATAGCTATCATTCACCGATAGCCCAGAACAGATATATCTAAACAGATAAACAATTTTCCATACGAATAAGCTTTCCAAGTTTCAAGATGTGAGTGATAATACATATCCAACTCCACCATCCTCATCAATATCAACCCAATTCCACATTGCCAACATCAATTCATTATTTATATAAAATCAACATTTGAGACATTTAAAGCAAAATCCATTTTTCTTCCAAAATCAATCCCAAGTATCGAAATCAACCACTTCATCACAGCTCAACTTTATTTTCAACACTACAATCATTTTCAAGAATCCATTTGAAAACCCCTCTTTAGATCTTTAACCCAAAACCCTAGATTTGTTTAAAAAAATCCCCAAAATCACAATATTGTTTAAAAATAGCAAATAACTAAGTTAAAACTCATAGAAAGTATGAAGAACCCTTGCCTCAAGCTTAGAAGACGGGAGAGAGAATGAAAGAAACTCAAAGATACCGAAAATCAACTTTGCTCCAATTAGAACGAAGCCATCGTCAAGCTCTACCTTTTTAACAAAGGGACACAGGTGAAAAGGTCGATGGAGCTAGGTGTATTTGAGTGAAATAGATGAGTTTCAGAGAGAGAGTAAGAGAAAATAGGGTTTTGAAATGTTTAGAGAGAGAGAGGTGGAGAGGTGTGAAAAAGTGACTCTACGAACTAATATATGCGCAGACCGCTCGAGTGTAAGAAGTGTCACTTGAGCAACCAAACATAATAAGTTGCACCGCTCGAGCGCAAGAAGCTTCACTCGAGCGAAGAATACCAACTCCCAGAAGTTTTACAAATAGAGAACCACCGCTTGAGCATAAAAAGGCTTGCTCCAACGAACACTGCTTGAGCGCAAAAAATACCACTCGAGCAAAAAATGCCAACTCCCAGTATCTTTACAGACCTACAAAAGTACTGGAAGTTCACAAAGACCGCTCGAGCGCAAGAAGTGTTGCTCGAGCGAAGAAGCAAAATTCTGGGCAGCAACAGTTTGAAAAACAAGCTACCAACCTATTCCAAATGCAACCAACATATCCCAATAGCCAAACTCAAAGGGAAATAAGCGGAAACAAGACAAGAACAACTATAAAAGGAAATGAAACCTGGATCCAAAACATAGAATGGGTCGGGTCTAAACCAAAATCGCTATAACCTCCCCCTTAAAAACTTTCGTCCTCAAAATTATAAACCCAACATTAAAACCATGTTTAAACCAATTACAACAATGATAGTAATTCAAATTCATCACCATTATCCACCCACCGGTCATCCATTCTCATCAACATGATAAACGAGTTTTCAATACTGAATATACAATTCACATTTCCAAAACATATACAATGTTTGTATTACATCAATCATAACAAAGTTTTCAATACATATTCAAACATCAACAAATTGGTCCGGATACTTCTCACGGAATTTCGCCTCACGCTCCCAAGTGGCCTCCTTAACCCCGTGGTGTCGTCATAACACTTTTACCAAAGGAATCGTCTCCTAGCTTACACACCATTGACAGCTCTGCCAGCATATGAGATGGATCAGTTAATTGAAACTCCTGATCAACAGCTTGTTTCTTTGTATGTTCTCTCTCTCTTCAATTGATATTTGTCATGCATGTTGTTCTCTGTCTTCAATTGATTAGCAATGTAATTTTGTTGATCCGATCTGATTGAGTTTTTTGACATTTTTTTTTTAAATTTTAAATCTTCTCTCGAAGGTCTTCAAAGATTTCTTATCATAATAATCATCAATGAATATGTTTGACAATGTGTTTAATTGGTAGGAATTGCAGAATGCAATTATTGTATCAACCAATGCCATAGTCTTCCACAATGCCAAAGATTAAGACCATGTTTGGTTGAATTTAAACTTTTTTTTTTTTTTTTTTTCTGTTTTGAAAGATTTTCAAAAAAAAAAGAGCTAAATTATTTTATCGTGCGAAATGGATAGGCTTGATTAGGCAACCCAAGTATGGTCATTTGAAGGAACTACATAGCTCTATTAAGCTATGCGAGCGAGCTTTAGTTTCTGCTGATCCTACTGTTACTTTGTTGGGAAGCTATTCACAGGTTTTTCGCCTTCTCAATTTCAAGGACATGGTTAAAAAATACCCATGATTCTTATGTCGTTTTCATTTTTGTGTGACAATTTTTGGAAATTCATAAAACAATTTGAAAGTGGGCTCTAACAAAGTCAATATTAAGGTTTTATTGACAATCAGACGCTTCCGTTTAACCGTTCATCAATGGATTCAGGTATGTCATTTTGTCTTGATTTCTTGATAATACACATGGTAAATGATCCAAAGTGTAAGGTTTATGTTCTGAAATTTATGTTAACATGATTTACCCTATCTCAAAAAGCAAAGCAACCCATCAGAGGGGTAGAAAATGCAACTCTAGTCCTTTCCAGCTCTACTTCAGAACATCTTTGGTGGGTTAGCAACCAACCCACTAGTTGGTGTCATCAATTAATTGATCTTGTCAACTAGCATAATCCTTTTAAATTGTGATCCGATGGGCTGTCTAAACACATTTTTTGCACGGATGTTTAGTATGTGGGTTAAACATCAAGTGCAAGTTAACAATGTAGAGTGAGAAAGTTTAAAAAGTTTAAAAGGACACAAAATTTCAAATACGCAATTACAAATGTAAGTATTTTTTTCTCCTCATATTTGTGCATTCTATACTTTGAACCTTCTGTGTTCATAACCCAACTAAAGAAAGACAAAATAGATAGAAAGATAACATAAGAATGGAGAGTAGGGAAGGAGACCTATTTGCTATCTGCACGAGAGAGGACAGAGAGAAAGTGACAACAGAAAAAGATAAAGAGTGAGAGTGAGATGAGAAATTAGTGAGTCCAATTTTATATATATATATATGTGTGTGTGTGTGTGTGTGTGCGCGCGCGCGTTGGGGGAGGGGTTATAATTTTGGGTTGTCCACGTGGGCTAAGTTGTTAGCTAAGGTGCCATGTGGTTGGGCTTGGATTGCCGAGATATTATGCAACCATATTGGAGTCCGAGATGTATGGATGAGGGACTAGATGATGACAAGCTCTCTATTTGAATAGGTCAAGACTCTTGAGAGAGTTAATCATATTTCAATAGATCAAGCATAAGTGATATCCTAGAAAGGATAAGAGTCCTATAAAGTAAGACTTCTAACGGACGAAGGCACTAGTGATTATAAAAGGAAGGCATCCCCATGGGTCAATGTATGTTTTACTTTGTGAGTACTACGATTAAGTTGTTATCTTTGAGAGATAAGTTGACTAACTTGATCATCGAAGTGCTCCCGAGTGGATGAGCTACCGTGGTTTACTATCTTCTTATGTGCAGGTATTAGGCTTCTCTATCTTACCACGTATTCTTCGGCTTAGTTCCCAAGATCTCGACAAAGAGATCCAATTTGGTTGTGAGGTCAACTTTTAACATCCACAATTTGGCGAAGTTTGTGGGAACTTAGTCAGAATAGATGGCCAACATTGCACACAACGGACAGAATCCATGAGTCAGAGACAACTTATATAGTGAGAACGAAGAGCACATCAATCTTGGGATAGGTGCTGGACTTAACGGTAGAGAAAATTAGACAGGAGATCCAGCAGTGAACTGTGACAGTTGAGTTTTTTAAACCGCTCGAGCAGTCATTTTTTCGCTCAAGCAGTCATTTCAGCTCCCAAGAGTTAGCTGTTTTGCAGGCAGGATCGCTCGAACAGTAGAGTTGTCGCTTGAGCGTAGAATTCATACTCCCAGTATTTTCACTATAGCTTTACAAAACTTCTAGGACTCTTTTTTTTGCTCGAGCGGTAGAATTATTTCTTGAGCAATCACTTCGAGTTTGTGCTATTCGCTCGAGCATAGAAAGTTGCGCTCAAGCGGCCTGTTCAGGATCAGCCAGTATAAAAGCCACTTTTTACTCATTTTCTTACATTCTTCTCGCTTTTCTCTCCCTCCCCTCTCCATGTCTAAAAACCCTAGCCAAAAAACCTTTGATTTCACCTTATTATACCAAGGATCCACCTTAGATCATGCAAGATTAGTGAAGAGGAGTGAGGATCTTCCTCTTGAACGATTGGATTGCGATTTTGTCAAAGTTTGTGCTTGGATCTTCGTTGTTTGCTCACCTTTTTGAGGTAGGGAGATCTCTTAACTCAATCATTTATGATTTTGTTCAATTTTGATGTATTATGGGAAGTATAGGTTGATTTGTGTTTGAAATCTTTGATTAAAAGATGTTAATATTTCAAAATTGGGGTTTTCACTCAACCTTTTGAAAAAATTAGAATTTGTTGGTACTTTGATGGTTAATACTTGGTGATTTAAGAATTTAACAAAGAAATGAGGAAAATCCCCAGTTTTATTGAAAACCTTAGAATTGGGATTTTTTAAATTAAAAGAGAGTTTGAGTTAATCGGTACCTTATGTTGAAAATTAAAGTGATTTTTCATGCTGATAAGTGTGTTGGATAAATTTATTGTCTTGAATTGTGTGAATACTAGCAATTGTGAAAGGATGTAAGGTAATGTTTTGCATGGGTTGATGGTTGGTAAAGAGTAGGACGTAGAGTCTTGAAAATGAGAATAGTTCCTTAGATCTTATTTGTTAAATTATTAGTGGAACTTTTGTGCAATTAAAAAGGAAATTTGGGATAAAGAGGAAGGTTTGCAAACTCATGCATTGCATTGCATTTCCATGGTATTGGATTCAATATTGAATTATTTAAAGGTGTGTGTGGTTTCAGAATGGATTGTGCATGTTGAGATGCCCAATTGGCCTTCCGTGCTCGATGGTCGAAAAATGTAGGGATGTTATTGGTATTTTGGTAAAGGTGGCCAATTGCCCTTCTATGCTTGTTAGCTGGTAAATGTTGGGGAAATGTTGAAATGATTGATGGGTGTTCAATTGCCCCTCCATGCTTGTTGACCGATAAATGTGGAGGTATTTATAAATGTAACGAGTGTCCGATTGCCCCTCCGTGCTTGTTGGCCGATAAATGTGGAGGTGTTTTCAAAAATGTAAATGTGCCCAATTGCCCCTCCGTGCTTGTTAGCTAGTAAATGTGGGGGATATTTCGAGATATGTTTTGGGATTTTATAAAAGATGTTCTTGAGAAGAATTAAGGCCCAAGTGTTGAGCCAATTGTGGGTTTAAAGTTTGCGTTAAGCATTGAATGTCATTAAGGTTACAAGAATGGTACATTATAATGAGTTAAGTTTACTTCCTACCGGGCGTCATTGCTCACTCTCTTTTTATGGGCTGGATATCCTAAAATTCCAGGTAATGAAGGTGAACAGTGATATCGTTGAAAGGTGAATGGAATTCAACTTGAAGAGCTGAAGCTTCATTGATGTTGTTGGCCCACTATTATTGAGCTTCTTTGTTGAGTCAGGATTTTATTTGTGGAAATCAAGGCTTATAGTCTTGAAAGGCATAAGCCCTTATGCAACTTCAATGTACAATTTTATATTATAATGTGTTGTAAATTATTGCAATGAACTTGAAGAGGAATCCATGAGAAAACGAAAGGATTTTAGTTTATAGACTTGTTTATGTTTATTCATTGTTTATATGAATGTCATGAAAGTGAACAACAATAATGCATTGGTAACAATTAGATGGTATAATTATCGGGGCATTACAACTTGGTATCAGAGCCCGCTAGGTTTGAATACATTGGGCTCGTGGAAAGTAATGTTGGTCACAATGGGTTACTAGTTTAGAATAGGACGTTTAAGTTCTTACTCTTATTTGTGTTTGTTAATGTGATTATGTGGGTATGGGATTAAACTCTTAAGATGAAGTTTGTGCCCTAAGAGTCTTGTTAGGAAGGCATCTAATCAATGTCATTCTAACTCGAATTCTTTGAATGTTTCTGGGGCAAATTGACATCTTTGGAGGATAGTCCGTATGTGCTTTATGTGACTATGTGTTTATGTTGCATGTCCGTTGTGAAAATCGTTATATGTATGAGCATGTGTAGACATTTTGGATAGCATGTGGGGTTTCACTTTGGATAATTTGTGAGCTAAGTTTTATTTTATTCTTATATAGAATGTCCGGGCATAGTGATGGAAGTCGAGGTAGACCTCGTTGTGGTGGTCGGGGTGTTTCCTCTCGAGGAGAGGTGGTAGGCCAAGCAAGTATGGCTGAACGGGAGGTGCATGGTGTTGTGGGCTTGTTGGCTTGGGAGTTGACGGGTGCACTTCGAGAATCTATGAATATCTTGAGGGCTGAAGATGGGACACAGGCCGCCATAGTAGAGACTAGATCCTCTTCTTTAGCTAAGGAGTTCTTTAAATCTAATCCTATGGAGTTTCATGGCAGTGCTAATCCACTTCTAGAGGATGAGTGGCTTGAACAGACAGTGAAGACATTTGAGGTGTTTCACATAGTAGATGATGAACTTTGGGTCACGTTGGGGGCTTTTCAATTGAAAGCGTATACCGGTCAATGGTGGAAATATGCCAAAGACCGTATAGTGCACACATGGGAGGCATTCACTCATGCCTTCCAAGAGAAGTATCTTCTATCCATAGCTAGAGAGCATTTGAGAAAACAGTTCGAAGAGCTCGAACAGCTTGAAACAACCGTAGCAGAGTTTGAGGACGTTTTTACTAGTTTGTCTAGGTTTGCACCTGAGTTAGTGACGACCGAGGAGTGCCTTTGTTTGGAGTTTGAGAAGAGAGTTAGGTGGGAGATTAAGATGAAAGTCGTTGGTAGTACGATTCGGAACTATGATAGACTCGTGGAAGCAGCCGCACGTGTGAAAATCACCTTGGAAAGTGGAAAGAAATAGAGAGGTAAGAGACAAGGGGGGAAACAGGTCACAAGGTGCCTTAGGGACATCTAAGAAGTTAAAGAGTGGCACTAGCACACCTTTGCAATCACAAGGGAATGAGCCTTCGAGGTTGGCAACAGGGATGACTTTAAGAGGTACCAGTCGGAATAAGATGACTTGTTTTCGATGTGGCCAGTAGGGTCACAAGGCTTCAGCTTGCCCTCAAAGGGAAGGAAGCCGAATACGACAATGGTCGGCTCATCCTCAGAGCCAGTCTCAGAGTGGTGGTCGGGTGTCCACCTGTTACCAGTGCAGACAATCAGGGCATGTGAAGAGACTTTGTCTGCAGTTGGTAGGAGTCCCTAGTATTTTGGGATCCCTGCAGTTGCATAACCCTCAGCTGATCTCAGACCTGGAACAACTCCACCAGTCAACCTAGTCATAAGATAAGGGACCATCCACTTGTTTTAGGTGTAATCAACCAGGCTATGTTAAGCAAAATTGCCCCTAGAGTGGGCGGGACCAGTTCGGTGATCCTAGTCAGGACGATGATGTTATGAAGAAGTAGCATGATGTATTGTTGTTTTGGTATGGTAATACTATGGTATTGTAGGTAGGGTAGTGTAATTACAGATGTTGCATGTGTATGTATATATGTGTGTTTATTTTCCAAGGGAATTGGACGATAATCATTTGTATTTTTATATGTTTGATGAATCCTTATTAAGTTTGTAATCTTAATCCTGTTCCGAACATGTTATTGCTTCATAAGTTGAGTGTGTGAGGTCTTATGATAGTTATATGTAATCGAGATTGGATTGTTGGAATTGAGGATCCATATTGAGATGTTAGGAATGGAGTTTCTTTTATCTTGTGTATAAGGTGAGGGTGGTGTGACCCTTTAGAGTTCATAAAATGAGAGAGAGTGGTTGGGAACCGGTTGGTGCGAAGAGTGAGTTGTTGCAACTCTATCAGTCTATTGTGTAATGTGAGAGGTTTGATGGCCAAAGGAATATGTGTGACTTGATTTAAGCGTGTGAGTGGTATGCTTTGACCTTTAGAAGTCCAGTTCGGACTCAGGTGTGATAAGATGATGCGTTTGCCGTATAGGCACGTGAATGGTGGTATGTTTGGGAACATGAGTGGTAGGGTTTTATTTAGGGAATTTAATATGAGTTCGAGGAATGTGTGAAATGGTGTAGGAGACTCCTTATCGAAGTAAACAGTGTTGAGTAGAACGTCGGTGCTTAGTGTCACGTGTAAGATTGTTGAATTGGTTAATCGGTGGGTTGATAGGGGAGTTTGGTTGTCAAGTGGTCACCTTGGGAATGGCAGGGCTTGAGTAGGAGGACTGTAAAGTTGCCGGTGCATTAAGGTGGTTTTGTGAGTGTGAAGTCTTGTGTATGTGGTTGTGAAGCTAGTGCAAAGCTTGTCTTGAGTTAATGAGATTTCCTCGGGTTAGAGTAACATGTGGTAGACTCGTTGTTTTGACTTCTGCATTATGCTTCGTGTAGGTAATAATTGCTAGTAATGTTATGGAGGATTGAAATTGCAAAATTGTGAATTTTCTTATGCCTTACTTGTATTGGTAATACAATTGTTGTTCCTATTAGTTATTATTATAGAAATGTTGTGTATATGCTGTTGTTGCATCACTGTAAGAGTGATGAGCGTTGTTGGGTGACGATAGAGGTTCACCGAGTGTTATGTGAAAAAGGAAGCAGAAATAAAATCTTTCTTGTGTTATGATCGCGAATGGCATTGATAAATGAATATGCCGTGGATTTGACCTAAATTCTGGTGAAGGATTTCACCAAATAACTGTTGCAACATAATTTTCTATGATTACGTGTCCAAATTAACACTCTTGTGAAAATAAAATAAAAATAAAATGTATTTCTAACTTTGGATGGTATGAGTTTGAACACTTTTTGCGAAATGTTATACAAGAGATTGATTTCCAAAGAATTAAGAGAAAGAGAAATTTCTTTTAACAAGGAGTTATGTTGTTAATTGTTTAGAATGAATGGGTTGGATAGCAACCTTGTTTGAATTGTTACTCACATGTTTGTGTGGATGGTTGGAGGAGTGTTTTAGGGTTGTTGGGGCTTGTTATGCCGAAGTGTTGTTTTGACCATGTTCTGTTGTAAGTTCTTCTCTTTGGTGAGAGTCAACCAAAGGTTCTGTTGGGAGGGCTTTCTTTCGTATTCGAGCATTGACGTGCGTGTTGTTGGTAGTGGGGCATGGTGAATAATCTTGGGGTGAAAGTTGTTGCTATTAGTGTTGTTGTTGTTATTGTTCCTTGTCTTATAGATTAATGAGTTATGTGAGTCGAGGAGACGTTTGTGATATTTTTCCTTGAGTTGTTGTTCGGGAGTCCTTAAGACCCCAAAATGTTGGACCGGGATTTGGGAATTTGTTCCAAGTTTGGCTCTAATTTCAGTTTGTGGGCATCCTTCTGTTGGTGGTTGAGTTGTCCTCTTTCTTTAATTTCGAGGACGAAATTCTTTTAGGATGGTAGACTGTGACAGTTGAGTTTTTTGGACCGCTCAAGCAATCATTTTGTCATTTGAGCGGTGATCTTCAGCTCCCAGTAGTTGGCTGCTTTGCAAGCAGGATCACTCAAGCAGTAGAGTTGTCGCTCAAGCATAAAATTCAAGTTCCCAGTATTTTCACTGTAGCTCTACAAAACCTATGGGACTTCTCTTTTTTTGCTCGATTGGTAGAATTATTGCTCGAGCGGTCGCTTCAAGTTTGTGTTGTTCACTTGAGCGTAGGAAGTTGCGCTCGAGCAGCCTGTTCGGGATTAGCCAGTATAAAAGCCATTTTTGATTCATTTTCTCACATTTTTCTCTTTTCTCTCCCTCTCCTCTCCATGTCCAAAAACCCTAGCCACAAAACCTTTGATTTCACCTTATTATACAAAGGATCCACCTTAGATCATGCAAGATTAGTGAAGAATGAGTGAGGATCTTCCTCTTGACCGATTGGATTGCGATTTCGTCGAAGTTTGTGCTTGGTCTTTATTGTTTGCTCACCTTCTTGAGGTAGGGAGTTCTCTTAACTCAATCATTTATGATTTTATTCGATTTTGATGTATTATGGGAAGTATGGGTTGATTTGAGTTTGAAATTTTTGATTAAAAGATGTTAAAATTTCAAAATTGGGGTTTTCACTCAGCACTTTGAAATATTTAGAATGTGTTGGAACTTTGATGGTTAATACTTGGTGATTTGAGAATTTAACAAAAAAATGAGGAAAACCCCCAATTTTATTGAAAACCCTAGAATTGGGATTTTTTTAAATTAAAAAAAGGGTTTGAGTTAATCGGTACCTTATGTTGAAAATTAAAGTGATTTTTCATGTTGATAAGTGTGTGGATAAATTTATTGTCTATGATGATATTATTGGTGATTTAAATAAGTTGAATTGTGTGAATACTTGCAATTGTGAAAGGATGTAAGGTAATGTTTTGCATGGGTTGATGGTTGGTAAAGAGTAAAACATGGAGTCTTGAAAATGAGAATAGTTTCGTAGATTTTATTTGTTGAATTATTAGTGAAACTTGTCTGCAATTAAAAAGGAAATTCGAGATAAAGAGGACGGGTTGCAAACTCATACATTGCATTGCATTTTCAAGGTGTTGGATTCAATATTAAATTATCTAAAGGTGTGTGTGGTGTTGAAACGCGTTGTGTGTGTTCAGGTGCCCAATTGGCCTTCTATGCTCGGTGGTCGGAAAATGTGGAGGTCTCATTGGTATTTTGGTAAAGGTGCCCAATTGCCCTTCCGTGCTTATTGGACGGCAAATGTGGGAGAAATGTTGAAATGATTGATGGGTGTCCAATTGCTCCTGTGTGCTTGTTGGCCGGTAAATGTAGAGGTATTTATAAATGTAAATGTGGAGGTGTTTTAAAAAATGTGAAGGTGCCCAATAAAGCACTGAAGCTTCATTGATGTTGTTGGCCTACTATTATCGAGCTTCTTTGTCGAGTGAGAATTTTATTTTGTGGAAATCAAGGCTCATAGTCTTGAAAGGTGTAAGCCCTTATGGCAATTTTGATGTACATTTTTATATTATAATATGTTGTAAATTATTACTATGAACTTGAAAAGGAATCTATGAGAAAGTGATAGGATTTCAGTTTATAGACTTGTTTATGTTTATTCATTCTTTATATGAATGTCATGAAAGTGAACAATAATAATGGATTGGTAACAACTAGATTGCATAATTATCGGGGTGTTACAGAACGATGCCACCAATAGCCGACATCCAAAAAGGGAGGACAACCCAAGGAGGGGTAATGGAAGGGCACAAGATCAGGACCAAGATGAGTATTACAATGAGAGTGACATCCAAATTTAGAAGGACTGATGTTTACGCTGCGATACGGAAGTAAAAGATTTGTTCTGCAAAGTGGCAGAGTTAGAGAACATGATGAAGCTTGCGGTATAAACCCAGATTTTGCATCTGACACCTCCATCCTCACCCATGGTCATTCATGTCGGTGCCCAGAATAGAGGACAGGTGTTGGCTCAGCATAATGAAAGACATCATAGAGGCTCACTACGACGGTCATCAAACGTCGGCAGGGGTGAATCCGAAAGGCAAGGATAATCTCAAATCATGGGGTCGAAGCAAGTCAACATGAATGGGCCAAACCCCGAGAAGACGTTGGATCTTAACAAATACAAAGGGCTGAATGCTAGCATGGGGAGCAATGCACCGAAGAGGCTAAAGTCGGTTAACATCAAAGCACCAGGGCGATCTAAGGAGGATCTTCGAAACCTCCTTGAGAAAAAGAAAAATGAGACTGAGGTAACCTCACCTCACAAGCCGAGGTCGCCATTCTCCACAGAGCTAGAGGCATTTGAAGCATCGAATATATTCAACATCCCAAAGTTCCACACGTATGACGATAAGTTTGATCTCATCATCCACATCAGACTCTATCTGAATGCGATATCGTTGTGGAGTGGAAACCATATGCTCCTGTGTAAAGTGTTCTCGGCAACACTAGGAGACATAGCCTCTGATTAGTTTTTGAAGTTACCAAAGGGGTTGGTGAAAAATTGAGATGGTTTAGCCGAGATGTTCGTAGCTCCATTAATCACCAACAGCATTTAGCCATTGAGGGTTAACTTTTTGCTTGCTTTGAAGATAGACGTTGGCAAAAGTCTAGGGCTTATACCAAGAGATATTACGAGTTTTATAACCAGATTCCGGAGTGCAAAGCCTAAGACAAACATTTAATGACCCTATGAAATTATGATATTTTCCTCTGTAATTATAAGGTACTATAATACACACCCCCAAATTTCCCACTAAAGTGATGTATGATCCTTTTCAATGTTGATGTATGATCTTTTGATGTAACATTCCATTAACTAAATTAATACATTCCTCTTTTTGCTGACAAAAAATATAGATATACAGTAAGCCTGATGTGTTGTATATTTATTCATTGAAGAGACATGATGCTTCCTTTGACATTGGATCAGTCAGTTTATTTATTTTTTTCAATTAAATAAGAAAGTCAGTTTATCATTTATCACATATTAAAAATCTACAAAAATAATAACTTACTTCCTAAAATAAGTAAAAAATTAGACAGTCTAAAAGCTTGCTTATTTGCTTATTTTAGTACCCAATATATATATATATATATATATCTAACTTGAGGTTAAAAGTTGTCTTATTTTTTTGGCTTATTTTTGTTTTGAGTATAATTTTTTTTTCTCTAAATACTTTAAATTTTAGGACTATTTAAACTAGATGAATTAAAAATGAATCAAAATTTTGAAAGTTTCCTAACGATTAAAAAATGGAAAATGTTTGAGGGCCACAATTTTTGTGGCCACAATGGCTCAAAACTGTCAAAACGACGTCGTTTTGGATGCAAAATATGCCAAAACGACGTCGTTTTAGCAGTTTTGAGCCATTGTAGCCACAAAAATTGTGGTCCTCTAGCATTGTTGTTAAAAAATACATTGAAAAGGAAAAGCCAACTCTGGAAGGTTACCAAAAAAATGAAAAAAACTAAAATAAATCCCAAATAACATAAACTATTCTAATATTATAAAGATTTAGGTCAAACATGGGCCAGGGATCTTTTGTCCCAACTTCTTGTCACAATTCTCTGACCCTTTAATTTTAAATGGATTTATTATATTTTATATTTTTAAATTATTGTTAAATTATCTATTTAATCTCTTAAACTATCGATTGAGAGTCTATCAAATACCTAAAGTATATAAATCAAAATCTATTTAATATCTAAATTATCAATTGAATCTGTTAAATACATAAAGTATTTAATTCAAACATATTTAGTCTTGAAAGTATTAGAGAAATAAAATATAAACTCATAAGTATTATAAATTAGTAACCCAAGAGATTGGCCTAGTAGGTGCAGCATGAAATTTGGGGATTTGCTTTCTCCAGATCTTAAATTCAATTCCCACTCGTAAAAAAATACTTTCTAGTTACGATTTTATTTCAAAAAGACCTTAAATTTTTATTCTCACTTTGAAAAGTGGGCATCAGCTCTTATGTTAGATTTCTTTTATAAAAGCAATGATAATTATTTATAATATTTTTTACTTTCTACCATGGTTAGATGCTTGTCTTTATCTAATATTATATGCTAGATTTTGTTTATAATTTCTTTTGATTGATTGTTTTTAAGTTTTTCACTAAGTTTTTTTTTTTATAACTTAATTAATGTATTATTTTATTATTTTATTATTTTTAGAAAAATTTTATTATTTAAATTATTTAATTCTACTTCTTCAATATATCTAATACTCGTATAATTTTATTAGCAATACTGAGAAACCAGATTCTAATACCAATTTAAACATAAAAGAAAATAAATCACTTTTTTGAAGATAAACTAAAAAATTTAAGATTTTTTTGTAATAAAATCTTAGTATATCTATTTTGGGATTGATTTCAATGATACAAACTGTTTACTTTGAACTCGTTGAGTGAAAAATTCATGTAAAAAAATTAAGATAATCAGATATTAATAACTATATGTTTGAATTACATTTGCATTATAAAAAATGAATGGTTATTTTTAAAGTTATTTTTGTCGCTTATTTTTTAAAAATAAATATGATTCAAATATATAGTTATCGATATTTAATCATTTTGATTTTTTACATGAATATTCTACTCAATAAGTCCTAAAAAGTGAACAGTTTGGATCATCAAAATCGGTCTCAAAATAGACTTACTAAAACTAAGAGCTTCTTTGGCTTTACCTACTATAACACAATTTTTTACCTTTTTATCTTTTTTGGGTCACAACACCTCTCTATTTTTCTGCACATATTTTTATAAAAAGTCAAAAATTATATTTGTTTAGATCATCCCAAATAACCTCTTTCAAATTAATATCACAATTTGAGTCAAAGCCATTTAGAAAAATGCCACTAAAGACCCAAAAAAAAAAATCATTAAAGAGGTAGTTTATTTCTAGGGTAAATTATAATTTAACCCCCTGTGGTTTACCTCAAAAACATGGAACTCCCTTGTAGTTTCATTTATAACACTTAAACCCCTAGACTTTATACCATGTTGTAATTTTTTACGGACGTAACAGAAGTGCACACCGCCTGATAAAAAATAAAAAGAAAAAAGAAAAAACAGGATGTGAAGAAAGAGAGAAAGAGATTGCAACCAGGGAGATTTCATTTTCTCTACAATCTCTCAAGAATAGAGTAGATTATATCACATCTTAACATATTCCGAGTTCTGTCCTCTCTCTCATGTGCTTGAGCTTTGCCTCTCTTTCATGGCCAAATCAGTCTTTATCTTTCTCTTGCTCTTTCTCTTTCTCTCAACAAACTCAGTTCTTTCTCAGCTCAACAATGGCTTTGTCTACAATAGCTTCAAGGGTTTTACCAACAACAACAACATAAGCCTAAACGATGTTGCAGAGATCCACGACAATGGTTTCCTCCAACTCACCAATGACACGCTTCGATTGATCAACCACGCCTTTTACCCAACTCGGATCCAATTCAAAAACTCCATAACTGCCAAAGCTCTCTCTTTTTCTACAGCCATCGCTTTCGCAATCATTCAAGAGTACGAAAAGCTCGGCGGCCATGGCTTGGCCTTCACAATTTCGCCCACCAAGGAGCTTCAAGGGGCTCTTTCGAGTCAGTATTTGGGTCTTCTCAATGCCAACAACACTGGAAATTCCTCAAAACCATTTGTTTGCATATAATTTGGTAGTTATTAGTGAATTTGATAGATAATGGATTAATTATTGAGCAACAATTAGTGACAACAAACAGAAAATTTTAGAAAATTTGATCTTTCTCGACATTTGCAGCCTCCAAAATGAAAACATTTGTTTCATTTTGGTGATTTTCTGTGAGTACCCACATGACCCATTTGTGTTTTCTTTTGCATTTGCGATAGTAGACATTGTTAGTGTTGTGAATTAATTGGAATCATTAGTGGATGTAGTTGTTTCTAGGTACATACATATATTTTGTTTGGGTCTGGAGGTATTTGCAGGTGAGGAGGCCATTAGAGGGAAAGGGAGAGTGTTTTCTCTCTCTCTCTCTCTCTCTCTCTCTCTCTCTTTGTTGTTTTTTCTTTTTTATTTTCTTTTATTTTTTGTTAGGCGGTGCACAAGTCATTTTGTGCACTGCTGTTACGTCCGTCAAAAATTACAATATGATATAAAGTTTAGAGGTTTAAGTGTTACAAATGAAACTATAAGTGAGTTTCGTATTTTTGGGACAAACCACAAGAGGTTAAATTATAATTTACCCTTATTTCTAATTTTTCAAAGGGAGAGACTCTGCTCCAGTTGGGTATCTCAAATGGAGGGTGTTGTTGGGTCTATATAGGCTCACCACAGAACCCACGTAGATAATTCGAACCGTTTGATCTGTAGAACTCGTTGAGTATTTCATCACTGTAAAAAATCATATTGATTAAGTATCGATAGCCACTTGATCAAATCATATTTGTATAAATAATTTATTTTAAAATTTATAATTATCGTTGACATAAATGTGATCTAATTAAGCAACTATCGATATCCGATTAAAATAATTTTTTACAAAGATGAAATGCTCAACAAAACTTGCATATTGCACAATTCAAATTATCAATCTGGATTTCACGATGAGCCCACGAACGCACAACAACACCCTCCATTTCGATTTGGACAGGGGAGAAGCCGTGGCGTTTCCGAAACAGCTATGGCCTTGTTTGGTAGGGTTTAGTTCCAGTTTATTTCAGCTTTTAATTTAATTTAAGCTATTTTGATGTGTTTGATTCAGCTTAACAATACAGCTTATAACTCTTTGTAAGTCAAAATCAACTTATTCTTTCAAAAATCAACTTATGTTCACAATTATAAATTATAAGCTGTTAAGTTATAAATTATAATCACTTTCTCACGACTCTACCAAACGGGCCTCATGTCTTGGTAACCATGGGTGACTAACAGATATTCCTAACCGGATAAAACCACAGTCATGTCTCATCCTATCTTTCCACACACACCCACTCTTTCAATTCCCAAAACCCTGTCAGCTTTCTCACCAGACCATATTCTTCACAGAACTTCACAAAAGAATGGCCTCAATCTCATCCATACTCTCTCCCAATCTTCTCCAACAACACCTCACAAAGCCCTTCGCAATCCCCCAACAACCCAATTCTAAACTCTCTCTCCACTCCCTCAAATCTCCTAACCCTACTCCAATTTCTCTTCGCTTCTCAATCTCACATTTGGGTTCCAACTCTAAACAACCCAAATGGGTCTCCGCTGTTGCTGAAGATACTTCGGTTTCGACACAAGACCCGTCGTCCGAGGTGGCACGGAGAGTTTACATCGGAAACATTCCTCGGACTGTCAACAACGATGAGCTCCGCCAGATTGTCGAAGAGCACGGTGCTGTCGAGAAGGCCGAGGTATCAATTCTGCTTAATTATGAATTTGTCTGTGATTGCATTAGTTTAGTACTGTAGAAGTGAGTTTTTTTTTATTTTTGTTAAATATCAAATGAGAATTAGGTTTTGTTAATTTTGATTATTTGTGGATGTAATATTAATCTATATAGAAAATAAAGATATATTTTATTATCGTGTCTCCACTGTGTTTGATAATAAATGTATCTTTAATTTTAATTGGGGATCCATGGAATAAATCAGTGTTTGAGCTTGCGCGCATATGGCTTTGCATTAGCAATTTGTAGAAAACTTGACAGTGGATCTTGTGTATAGGTGCAATTAGAGTGAGGATCATGTACCACTAGGTTAGACAAATAAAGTTGGGAAATAACCTCATTTAAAATGCCTAAGTTATGATCCTATCAAACTGAAGGAGTGTCTATTGGTTTTGACATGATCACAAGTTTGCATTGGACCAAAGCAGAAAGCAGAGGGCTCACCCTGATGCTGGGTAGACATGGAAAAGGGTTCACTTTTTTCTAAATAAAACAATTGGCTATTAGGCACACTAACTTCCTTTCTGGATTTTATCGATAGGTTATGTATGATAAGTACTCTGGAAGGAGCCGCCGATTTGCATTTGTTACGATGAAGACTGTTGAGGATGCAAATGCTGCTATTGAAAAGCTAAATGGCACAGTAAGACGGGATTATATGGTCATATTACTGGCTTTTAAAGATTAGAAATTCACTATGAATGGTTCTTTGTTTATATGAATGGTTTCACTTGAACAAATTGCTTAATTTGATCTTGTTTTCCACTACAGCAAATTGGAGGGCGAGAAATCAAAGCAAATATAACAGAAAAACCCTTACAAACTATGGATTTGCCATTTTTCCAGTCTGAAGAGTCTGAATTCATTGACAGCCCCCACAAAGTTTATGTCGGCAATCTTGCAAAAACAGTAACTACAGAGATGCTCAAAAACTTCTTTGCTGAGAAAGGGAAGGTTCTTAGTGCAAAGGTATCCCGAGTTCCAGGGACCTCAAAATCTAGTGGTTTTGGGTTTGTAACATTTTCTTCAGAAGAGGATGTCGAAGCTGTAATCTCATCCGTAAACAATGCTGTAAGTTTGCTACTCTTTTTGTTATGAAAACTTGGTTTTTTGTAACCACACAACCACAGGCCCGTGTGCTTCTGATAATTAGTTTCATGATGGGTACTTCCATTGGATGTATGCATACAATAAATAGAAGGAAAAAATAATAGATCATCTTCATTTTTTTAATTATTTTTTGTAGATGATTGTATTAACATCCCAATTATCTCTTTTTTTTTTTCCTTTTTTTTTTTTGGCAGCTGCTTGAAGGGCAGAAAATTCGTGTAAACAAGGCTTAATTAGCAGAAACTTGGTATTAATGTGGCATAGCATAGGTGGGAGAACTTGGGTTGGGGAGAATGGTTTGCACTGTAACTGTTGGATTGAGAATTGGATGTTCTTTTTGTAGAGTCAGGGAACAAGAATTACAATATTTAGAGAACATCAAACTGTTACCAAAAAGAAGGAAAAAAAGAAAAGGAACAGCCAAGTGTTGATGATTGTTTTGTTCGGAGCTTTCTGTTTCTTTGGTTACAATGATGAAGTTCATTGAAAAAGTTTAAAGTAGTTGAGTTCTTGCATTGTACTTCTTACGTAGTTTTGATCTCTCAAGCTTCATGTTTTTGTAAGGATCTCTTATTATTTGCCCTAGACACTTGACAGTTTTTGAGAGATTATGTGCACTGAACTATAAAGAAAATTGTGCAGTGAAGTTCAATTTACCTTTTTCAATCTTCTTACTTGTTGCTCTGAGTGAACTTGATCTTATGTATAAGCTTCACATCAAAGCATGGGCATCTGCAACTAAGAGGGAGCAGTAGATCGTTGATTGAAGAGCCAGGTCAGACGGATCAAATCCCCTCAAACCAATTCTTTGTAGAGAAGAGCAAGAATGGGTCACGGAGGACTGAGCTCATAATCCCGAAATCCATTAAGATTGACAACCTGGAGGGACTTCCTCACAGAGGAAAAACTTGGCCTTATAGAGTAGACGATTATTTGCCCAAGGTAATGAGTGGATGCATCAGTTCATATGATATTTTCATACCTCAAGGATTAATTCAAGGGATTTTGGAAAAAATACCTCAAAACTCCATAAGTATAGCACATTTATGTAACACTCTAGTCAATTTTTTATGAGAGACTCGTTAGTCAAAAAGATTTTTCTGAAAAATAAAATAAAAAGATATGTTGACATAACTTATTGAAATGAATATTTACCCTTTTTTTTTTTTTTGAGAAAAAATTGACATATAATAGAACATGAAACATAATACAACCAGTAGTGGTTAGCTCCGGGAGGCAATCTTAGCAGCTACATGTGCTGTTTCCACTGCCTTCCTAGGAGCCTTAGAAATACATACATAATCAAACTTGTTACAAAGAGCCCTAATATCTAATAACATATGCATTGTCTCCCAATCCCTCGTGTCGATCTTTCGAAGTTTCTGAAAAAGCACTTGGCAGTCCGTAAGGATGGAGATAGCCTTAACATGTTGTTGGACACACCATTGCAAAGCTTGAAAACATACTGTTACTTCAGACATTAATGCTTGAAAACATGCTGTCAAAGCTTCTGAATATTTACCTTTGTTGATCTACATGTGTTTATTATTTTGGGAAAGCGATTGAAAGTTGATTTTTTATTTTTTATTTTTTTGAAAAATGTGCAATAAAATAAAGTGACGATTTAACTTTAAAAAGTTAAGTAGTTAATGAACTGACTTTTAACTTTATTCCTAAAATAGGCCAAGCATTATTTTTGGTTACTCACTAAAAATGTTATCGGTGTCATTATGTCAAAAACGTAAAGTTTATTGTAGTGTAATTTAATTATCATTCTATGATAAAATTTAATGTTATTATATTAATGGATAATGCTACAATACATATCTTTTAAAAAAAAAGGTGTATCATATACAGGTTGTCATAATTAAATTAATGGATCGTAACCAAATACTTTTGAGGCATACCAAAGGTTTCATAATTAAAATTACAACTATAATATGACACAACTAAGTTATAATCAATACTAAAATGTGTTATAATTAAGGTCCAAGGATCATAAACAAACACCACTTGAAATATAATAAAAAACTATTTCAGTTACAACAAAAATAATAACTACGGTCATAATTAAGCTATAATCAACAATACAATAAGTCATAATCAAATCACAATTAACTCCACAATAATTATAACCAAATGCTACAAAAATTATAATTGGAGCCCTATGGTACACCGTTCATAAAAAAAAATATTCTCTCTTGCTTCTTTTTTTTTTTTTTAGACCAAACGTTTTATACAATTTAATACGTTAGTGGACTCAAACATTTTTTGAACATGTAAAACCCAAGGTATCATTTGGGTCTTTAAATTTAGGATAAATTACAGATATACTTATTGAGATTTGTTTAAAATATAGATTATTTTTTGTAATTTTGAAAATTAAATCTTGTTCCTTTAAGTTTCTAATTACATAATAAATTATCGGCCTCCTTTGGGAAATGGCTATTTTAGAGGCTTTTTGATTATTTTAATAGGCTATTTTAGTTTTTGTGTTTGGGAAGATGAGATGGATTTTTATTTGAGTTGTTGTATTGAAAAATGTGATGAAATGATGTTTGAAGTTAAATGACAATTTTGTCCCTAAAATTATAATTTTTTAAATTGATGTGAAGGGGCAAATAAGTAATTTCCCAAGTGATGTGTATGTTTGACACTTTGACAGTATAGGCTGGCCCTACACTGTCACGGCAGCAGAGGCTGTTTTTTTTTTTTTAATAAAGAAAGGTGAATAGTAGGGCTTTTGGGCTATTTTCTCAATTGAGGCTATAATAGCCTCCAATTCCTCTTCCCAAACAGCGCCATCATTTTCAGGAATGGATCCATGATTTTCATAGAAGAGGGTGAATATATATATACCAACAAAATTTTGAAAAGAAAAATATGAATTATAATATCAATTTTTATAATTGGTTCGGAAGTAGACTTCCGAATTTTTATTATTTTTTCGACATTTAACTTCCGAATGTGTTTATTTGATGTCTATAATAGTAATTTCACTTGAAAAAAAAATTATAATAAAAATAATTTTTATGAACTGTGTGCAAAGAGGGGAAGGTGGATGTGTAAATAGAAGAACATGTGAAACCCAAGGTATCATTTGGGTCTTTAAATTTAGGATAAATTACAAATATACTTTTTGAGATTTGTTTAACATATAGATTAATTTTTGTAATTTTGAAAATTAAATCTTGTTCCTTTAAGTTTCTAATTACATAATAAATTATCATTTTCAGGAATGGATCCATGATTTTCATAGAAGAGGGTGAATATATATACCAACAAAATTTTGAAAAGAAAATATGAATTATAATATCAATTTTTATAACGTCCCGAAATAAATAGCATTACCCATCTCATAACATTGCTACAATTGACCAACAATATCATATCTTCTATTCATTATATCTTTGATCATTACAAAAGATAGCATATGCGATATACATTCATAAATCATAAATCCTGAATCTATAGCATATGACTTGGATACATGATTTAAAATAAAAGTAAAACTAAATAATTGCATGCCCTAAGGGTTACAACTTTTCAAGTCGAAGCTTGGATACAACAAAATGAGTTCAACTCAATACAATTAAAGCTCAAGAATTATACAAAATTAATTACAACAAAGTAACAAAATGAAGCCCTTTGCTCCAAGTCCTCCCAAGCTACATCTTTGGTGTCAGCACTTAAAAGTTGTTTTCCACATTAGGTGAGCCAAAACCCAGTAGAGATACTCTAACATAACATATGAATCTTAGCAAAGTTATAAGGTGATTGCACATGCATGTGATTTGTCAAACATTCCTCGTTTTCCATCTCAAAATAATGCAATGCCTGATTATAAATCAATTCATGAAAAATAATCCTTTTACATAGAAAATAGGGTAGCAGATATAAAACACTGGGAATTTCTAGGTATGTGTCTGCCAGTAGGCTATATAAGCACTACCAAAGCCATTTTACTAGTACTAATTGAAAGGATCGACACATAATCGCTCAAGTTTATAGACTTTCACCAAGGACACACAGGTCAACATCATAATCACAACCACACTCCCTAACTAAATTCATCAAGGTATTTACCCATTTTTCTCAAAATCAATACATTTACATTGTTTATCAAGAAATGATGCTCAATGCACAATGTATGAGAAATTAGTTTTAATTTAACCTAATTCTCATGCAATGTTTACAACAATCAAGACTATTCTCCACTGATCACCCAAAACAGATATTTCTATTCAACAAATAGTTTTCAATCAAAAGATATAATTTCATCATTTACAATATGAGTGATATTACATATCCAACTCCACCATCATCATCAACATAAACATTGTTCCAATTTCACAAAATCCAACATCATTTTTCCGTTTCCTTTCACAAGTATCCAAAATTTAGAGCAAAACTTTCTTTTTTTACAAAACCAATTTTAAGAAAAGTTATCTATCATTTTGACATAACTCACCCATAACCATATACCTACAGTCATTTTCAAGAATCTATTTGGAAAACCCCCCTTTTGATTTCAATTTAAACCCTAGATTTTCCTGAAAATTCCCAAATCATCAACCTTTTTCAAAGAACAAATAACTAAGCCAAAAATCATATAAAAGAATCAAAGAAATCCCTCCCTTAAAGTAAAAGACAAAAGGAAACAAGGGATAGAACTTGACGGAGCCGAAAACACTAACTTCTTCGATTAGAACGAAACCCTCAACATGCTCTATCTTTTACTCCAAAGGGCGAGAGTTAGGAAACCAATGGATTGAGAGTATTAGGAGCTAGAAGAAAGAACTAAAGGAGAGAGAGAGAGAGAGAGAGAGAAGATCTAGATTTTTGAAATGTTTAGAGAGAGAGAAGTGAAAAAAGTGACCAAAAATAGCCTTCTCTCGGATTGATATATGCATAGACCGCTCGAGCGTAAGAATGGTCGTTCGAGCAATAGACACAATAAGTGACACCGCTCGAGCGAACAATGACCCCCTCCTAGAAGTTCAGACCTACAAAAGATCGCTCGAGCGCAAGAAATACCGCTTGAGCGAAGATATCAAACTCCCAGTAGTTTTGCAGACTGTAAAAGACTGCTCGAGCGCAAGAATGGTCACTCGAGCGAACAAGCAAAATTCTGGGCAACAACTACTTAAAAAACTAACTTCCCAACTTGTTTCAAACACAACCAAAACTGTCAATAACTAAACTCAATGAGCAACGAGATGGAAATGAGATGAACAACAGCTAAGTACATTTGTTCTCAGATCCAAAAGTAAGAAATGGATCGGGTCTAAACTAGAATCGTTATAATTTCTACTAGCATAAAAAGTAAAACAAGATGAAAATATATAAGTAGCATGTTTTTTTAGACGTAGTTACAAAAAATAGCTACTATAAAATTATATATATATATTAAAGTGAGCCATCTTGAATTATTGTACTCGACATTAGTTTATGTCACTCAAAATGTTTATAACAGAATCGATATTAAAATCTCGTACAATACCTTTCTCAATAAACTTGATTAAGGAATTAGTTAATACCTTATTCGATTCTTTTGAATCTTAGACTTGTAATTAATAGTAGTTATAATTTTTTTTTTTTGTTGTTATTTTTGTCTATTTTTTTAATATTATATTTTGATCCTATGTTTCATATATATAGGGTAACAACCATTTAAAATTTTCTAAAAAAAATAAAAACTTAGGGGACGAATTTCTACAATATGTAAATAATTGTAGCTAATATTACGATAATAAAATGGTTTTTTTGAAATCGTAGGGGGTGATGGGCCCCCTCTTGCCCCCCTTTGGGTCCATCCTTAATCATTTTTATCAATAAATCATCTACTCAATTAACTGTTTTCAATTAATAATTCCATTACTTTTATTGTTGTATAAGAGAATGTTTAAGATTTTACTTTTTCTATTAATTTTGTTAAATAAAAAAATCAGATAAGGGATTATTCATAATTTTAAAAATTCTAGTAGGTTTTGAAAGATAATTCTGTTAAATAAAAAATTCAGAGAAGAGATTATTCATAATTTTCAAAATTCTGATAAGTTTTGAAAAAGAATTTTGTGAAAAGAATTTTGAAAATTCAAAATATGTTTGGTTTTGAGTTTTCGAAGCATTTTTTAGTTGTTTATTTTGAAAATAATTTTTTAAAATTTAAAAATTCAAAACTTGTTTGGTTATGAGCTTTCAAAACTAGTTTTTGAATTTTTTTTTAGGTCTTGTGTTTTGTTGTTTTGTAATCAAAACTTTTTTTGCAATATTATAGTGAAATTTGTGTCCTTTCATATACCTAATCTAAATTTACTTTTTCAATGCATCTAATCTAATCTATAGGGCAAAGTTTCATTTCGTATTTTTTATTTTTTATGAATGTTTTAAAAAATTTAACATTTCTTTTCTAGTTTTATATCAACTCAATCTATTGGCATTTAAAACATTTCACATTTAAATGTAACTTTTTATAAAATTATTGAATAATGAGAAACATACACACAAAAAAAGAAAAAAGAAAAAAAATCGACCCAGTTTAAAAATTAATACAATTTTAATGTTTTATATATTTATTAAATTTATTTTTGAATTCTTCACATTTTGTTTTACTATTTAAGTCTAAAGTAGATGATAAACATCTAAAATATAAAAAATTATTGGGCCAATACTTGAAAACCAAACAAAATCAATTTTGTGAAAATCCTAAACCAAACTGGCTTTAGGTTTTGAGTTTTGAAAACTTCATTTAAAAATTCCAAATGCACCTTTTGTATTTTAAGCAAATCTGAGAAGGCGTATATGTAATTTACCTTTAAATTTATTGGGCAAATTATTTGAAAGTCCTATTTAAAAGAGGAGAAGTCTATTTAGTTCCACAATCTTTTGGATACTCTCAAAAGTCTACTATATTTTTCTTCTACATTCTTCTCTATGCATTCGTTCTTTTCAACATCTTTTTCTTTATGATTTTCGGCGATCGACGATCATACCTTGCTTCTTTACTTTCTCTTTCTCTTTCTCTTTCTAATATATATAATATAATCACTGGCGACCGACGATCATCATTGATTGGGGTTCACCGGCAACTACTGACTCCTTACTTCACTTTTACCGACGATGAAGAAGACAAGTTTCCGACAAAGAAGATTTGAGTAGATCTACTCAGATCTACATCAGATTTGAGTAGATCTATATTAGATTCGATTAGATTTAAATAAAAAATAGTTACCGGAGCACAATCTTCTCTCTATATCTGTTTCTCTCATTCGAATAGAAAAAATTTTCAAATTCTAAACAAGTTGTTTTCGAATTTTAGTTATAGGTGGTGAAAATTGTAAAATTTTACATTTTTAATTTTTTTTAGTGCTAAAATGAATCATACTTTAAAATTATAAAATTTTACAATTTCATAACATGTTTTCTAGTTTGATTAATAACGATAAATGCTCAATAGATTCATGCTTTGAAATAATAACATTTTACAATTTCAAAGCCTGCTTTTTAATTTGATCAACATTAGAGATTATTTACTGAAACCATACAAAAATTGGAAAATAATGTATATTTTTTTCCCATTGCTGTTTATTTATTTATTTATTTTTCCTTTTCATTTTATCAATATTTAACACATTTTGTTATGTTTTTTTTACTATAATTTGTCCATTTATTTTTTTTCCCAGCAATATTCTGGAAATTCAAGTGAGTCTCCGACAATGTTTTTGACATCCAGCGAACATTGTAGACATTTTGACAACTTCCAGTGACGTTCAGAACACTCCGGTGATACTCCGACAACTTCCTGGTAATGTTGAACATTCCGGCGAATCTCTGATGACTGTCTGACGGAAGTCTGACGATGATGGGATATAACAACGTTTTTAAATTTATAAAAAAAAAAAGAAAAGATTTTTTAATAATAATTAAAAATAGGTAAAATTACCTGGCGTAAATATTTTGTTTTTAAATTAAATAGGTTTGAACTTTATGTATGTTACTTCTCGGTAAGTGCCCCAAATTTATTTTGCTCTTTGATTGTTTGATTTGATAGTTCAAATGGTAAATGATTGAACTGGAATTATCATATTGTAGATCAAATTCCAATTGGAAGAGATCCGTACATTGCCATTACTTTTGATGAGGTAACTTGATTACCTGAGTCATTTAATTTTTGAATTGGGAGGTATCTGAGTTGCAGTATCACATAACAAAGATGTCTGTTGTTGTAGGGCATTTTGAGGGATTCAATTGGTTTGAAAGATGCTTCTGTATCAGGAGCCAGTCCAATGAAGGAAGAGTATGTTTTTGATAAAAGGAAATAAAAGTCTCATTCTTTTTCCTGTCTCTTGATGAATTAATGAGTTCCTTTCTTTTGTTAATTGCAGTCCTCGTCCTTCACTTCCAGTGGACCCAACTGTAGGTTTTCAAGATCCTGGTCCAGAAGAGACTGAAATGCTCAATGAAGATAGTTTTCCTCAAAATGTCCCAGAAATTGAAGTTATGCGTGATGCCGCCCATGATTTTCATGCGGATAACATTTCACCTTGGCCAGATCAAGGGAATGATGTACTTGAACCGGACAGGCTTTTGGAGCAGCAAATCATAAATGAGAAGGAAATCCTTCCACCAGCTGCGGAAGAAATATTAGTCTCTGGAGGGCAGTCTCTCCCATCTCAGCAACATGGAGAACCAGTTAGTTCTGCTTCTTCAGACAAAGCTCCTGACGTTTTTGATTCACATGTTTCATTTGGTAGGTGTGAATTTCTCATTATTGGATGCAGCCTAAAATTGAACTTGCTTTATATTTGGGTATACTTTCTTTCTTGTGTGGCAGGGCATGCATCGCCTGAACTGGCAATGCGTTCAACGCCACCTGTTGGCCAGCCAAAAGCTAGACCAAGAAAGAGAAAGCAGCTCTATGATGAGTCCACAGTATTGACTAATAAGTATGAATTTTGAGGCTGTTCATTTGGGTTTTTTTTATTATTTATTATTGTAATACTTTTAAAAAACTGTTTTTCAACAAGGATATGGATATGTCAGGTTTATGAAGGCAGCACTTGATAATTGTAGTGACCTACTGCGGAAGAGGAAATGTTGCCCTTCTTCTGCTTTGGATGTTTGGAAGTCAAATAATAGATTAAGAAAAGAAAAAATCTTTCTTGAGCCACTAATGACTGGTGAGTGGGTTTCTTCATTTACTGTTATGCCTCAATTGCTTTTGCCTCTTGATCGAAGGAATTGATTTTATGAGAGAATGGGTGCCCATATATCTGCAGGGTTGTGCGCAGATCTATGTAACGTTTATACAAGGGATTTCATTACTGTGAAACCTCATTTGGTTAACATGGAAGAAGCTTGTCCAGAGCCTATTGTTGCAGAGTCTCCTCCCATGCATGACCTTGATACAGAAATTGAATGCCTTCGAAATTATGAAGGCCCCGATTGTAGTAACATTTTACCTGAAATCATGGGTTCTCCTAATAGATTCATGGCTCTAGCAATCTGCTGCTTATTTTCTTAATGTACTCTAGTTCTGTTCTCATTCTTCCTCTAAACCTATGTGTTTAGCTTGCGTAAAATCATACATCAATGGCGTGAAATGGTCTTGTTTGATAATTGTTTTTTTCCCCCTGAATGTTTCTTCTAGAGCGCATCATGTATCCCGAAGTTCCCATTGCACTAAGAATGTCAGGTCATCTTCTACTGGGTGTTGTTCGGATATATTCAAAGAAAGTCGACTATCTGTACCAAGACTACAATTTTTTTCTGATAACCATAAGAAAAGCATTTGCTCCTGTAGAAGTTAATCTACCAGAAGATGCAACTCATGCACCTTTTGACTCTGTCACTTTGCCAAAACGTTCAAACTTGATGCCTTCAATTTGGATGATGACTTCTCTTATGACGGGTAATTTTCTGGCTACGTATTGCACTTCCGCCTTTCTTTGAATCTATAGATAACACTCGATTTTTAATTCTCAGGGCTCAAGATAATCATCTCCGGAGCGAGGAGGAGATAACACTTACATGTGGTAGGATTTCACTTTTGAATTCATATTTTGTAAATTATTGCACTCTAGTTTATGATTTCTCAGTTCAATAACACTTACTGGTGGTAGCATTACATGTGCTTCCGAGTATTCATAGTTTGATTTGATAGTTCAAATGGTAAATGATTGAACTGGAATTATCATATTGTAGATCAAATTCCAATTGGAAGAGATCCGTACATTGCCATTACTTTTGATGAGGTAACTTGATTACCTGAGTCATTTAATTTTTGAATTGGGAGGTATCTGAGTTGCAGTATCACATAACAAAGATGTCTGTTGTTGTAGGGCATTTTGAGGGATTCAATTGGTTTGAAAGATGCTTCTGTATCAGGAGCCAGTCCAATGAAGGAAGAGTATGTTTTTGATAAAAGGAAATAAAAGTCTCATTCTTTTTCCTGTCTCTTGATGAATTAATGAGTTTCTTTCTTTTGTTAATTGCAGTCCTCGTCCTTCACTTCCAGTGGACCCAACTGTAGGTTTTCAAGATCCTGGTCCAGAAGAGACTGAAATGCTCAATGAAGATAGTTTTCCTCAAAATATCCCAGAAATTGAAGTTATGCGTGATGCCGCCCACGATTTTCATGCAGATAACATTTCACTTTGGCCAGATCAAGGGAATGATGTACTTGAACCGGACAGGCTTTTGGAGCAGCAAATCATAAATGAGAAGGAAATCCTTCCACCAGCTGCGGAAGAAATATTAGTCTCTGGAGGACAGTCTCTCCCATCTCAGCAACATGGAGAACCAGTTAGTTCTGCTTCTTCAGACAAAGCTCCTGACGTTTTTGATTCACATGTTTCATTTGGTAGGTGTGAATTTCTCATTATTGGATGCAGCCTAAAATTGAACTTGCTTTATATTTGGGTATACTTTCTTTCTTGTGTGGCAGGGCATGCATCACCTGAACTGGCAATGCGTTCAACGCCACCTGTTGGCCAGCCAAAAGCTAGACCAAGAAAGAGAAAGCAGCTCTATGATGAGTCCACAGTATTGACTAATAAGTATGAATTTTGAGGCTGTTCATTTGGGTTTTTTTTATTATTTATTATTGTAATACTTTTAAAAAACTGTTTTTCAACAAGGATATGGATATGTCAGGTTTATGAAGGCAGCACTTGATAATTGTAGTGATCTACTGCGGAAGAGGAAATGTTGCCCTTCTTCTGCTTTGGATGTTTGGAAGTCAAATAATAGATTAAGAAAAGAAAAAATCTTTCTCGAGCCACTAATGACTGGTGAGTGGGTTTCTTCATTTACTGTTATGCCTCAATTGCTTTTGCCTCTTGATCGAAGGAATTGATTTTATGAGAGAATGGGTGCCCATATATCTGCAGGGTTGTGCGCAGATCTATGTAACCTTTATACAAGGGATTTCATTACTGTGAAACCTCATTTAGTTAACGTGGAAGAAGCTTGTCCAGAGCCTACTGTTGCAGAGTCTCCTCCCATGCATGACCTTGATATGGAAATTGAATGCCTTCGAAATTATGAAGGCCCCGATGGTAGTAACATTTTACCTGAAATCATGGGTTCTCCTAATAGATTCATGGCTTCTGAGACCAGATTCACGTCTTCTCCATATAGAAGAGATGACTTCACTCCTGCTTCAGCTGGCAACTTAGGCTCACAATCAGAACCTCAACTGGGAACAACTGTTGGGACTGGAGTGCAACCCACACCGGACTTGGCAGCATCTACTGGAACTCTTGGGTCTGAGTCGGAAACACCGATGACATTTTTAGGGGAGCGTCTAGGATTTGAAAACACTGGTCTTTCGGATATTCCTGAAGTGATGAATTCCGCAGAAGCAGATGTAAGTTCATTCTGTTTAAATCATTTCTGTGCCTTGAGTGGTTATTATTGTCGGAGGTATATGTGTTTTGTCTTTAATGATCCATCATGTTTTCCTTTCTTGTAAATAGTTACTTTGGAATATCATTAACAATAGGTTCATTTTGTGGTTCTGAAATATGGTAGATGCTTCTTGATGACCTCTCAGGGCATTACTTAAAGAAAACAATTCAGCAGGGATCAACTTGAGACTTGTGCCTACAAATGTGACATATACATGAACTGCATGCCATACACTTTATGGTCCTGTTTTGTTGCTTATGTGTTATATAACCATCAATTTACTTAATGAATGTCATATAAAGAATTGCCACTACTGTAACTTTTGACTTTTCTTTTATGCACATGTACATATATTCACTCTAAACCTTTTGGAGCGAGTTTCATTTAAGATTCAACACAATAAGTTGGACCTTGTAGTTCAATTAAAAAGTGTAGACTCTACATAAGTGATATTCAAGGCTTTAAAAAGCGGCCGCAACCATTACGTAACGCCGTTACGTAACGGTTTTGGCGGTTACCACCACCCGTTATAGCCGCTATTGCAGTGTGATTAAGATTCACAAGTGTGTCGGCTGTAGCGGCTGCCGTAGCGGTCGTAACGGTGCCGTAACAGACTGTTATGTAACGGTTCCAAATTGTTTCTTTCGAAAAAACACAAAAAAACTGAAAATAGGGAAAGAGGGATAGAGAGAAGAGGGAAGAGGGAAGATAAAGAGAGAGAATGGAGAAGCAAGAGATAGAGAGAGAGAACAGGAAAGATGAAGAACATGTTATTGATTTGTTGAACTGAAGCTGTAAGGCCTATGCTATTCTATTCAGCTGCTATTACTCAACCATTTTGTTTGTGTGTGTCTATCTGTATATTGTTTGAAAATAATAATAATACTAAGTGTGGTCATTATCTATTTGACTTGGTTAAAATATGTATATATATATATATATATTTAGGCTCTTATTTATTCTCTTATTTTTGTCATTGTTTATCTTATACATAATAGTTAGTGATTGATTTTTTGTATAAAATAAAGTCATTAATTATTAAAATAAAATGTAAAAAATTTAGTTTATAGTGATTTAAAAATATTAAATATATTGGATCATACTTAAAAATTTACAAAAATTGATCAATATTTATTTGTAACCTAATAAATATGATCATGGAAAAAAAATATGCGTATCGGTAAGTTTTTTTCAAATTGTGCGAAAAATAAAAAAATTCACGATTCCGGTTACCGCAATCGTTACGCTACGGCCTTTACACCCTGCAACCGCAACTGCGCCACTGCCACCGTTACGGCGACCGCAACCGCTTTTTAGAACCTTGGTGATGTTGTTAAACTGTTTGATAATGATCCTCACTTTTAGTTGATTTCATAGTGCATGAAATGATGCAATGCATTAAATTCTTTTATGCACATGTATTTGTACACATGGCTTCACTTAAAACCTCATCTTTTGAATGATTGAGTTGAGAGCACTTATTGGAGGTTGCATCTCACTCACTGTCTCATTTCATTGCAGGACCTAAGTTTTTTAGCCTCTGAAGATTATACGCCAACCAGTAAGTGAAGAAACCTTTTGTAGATTTTTTTGATTATCAATATGAATGATTTTGTGACAAGACACAAATGATAGTAGACATTCCACTGTTATTTACGTTTGATATCAAATCTTCGTATGACCTATTCATTCTTTTAACAGAAATCCAAACAACTCAAGGAGTTGACGTATTGTCGGGGACAACAAGGTAGCTTCTTGCAAGATATCCCATTAGTACTAAATGAGCTTCACTGTTTTAAGTAGCTTCTCGCAAGATATCCCATTTGTGTGACTTACTTACAGGAAAGTGGCTCAATATTTAAAAGGAAAGTCTTCAGTTACCCCTATCTCAGAAGACATATCTGGGGATCTAATCTTGAACAAGCTCGTAGAAGGAAAAATCAGAAAAGTATGTGCTCGAATGTTCTATGAGACTCTGGTGAGCTCCTGAACCTTCCATCCAACTGTGGGGTTTATTAGTGTTTTTTTTTAATTTTTTTTCAGTATTTGGTTAGTTTGTGATTGTGTCATCATTTTTATATTGTTGGTATGCAAATGGTTGAAAATATATGCATGATTTGAGATGAATATCATGGGAATGACCAATTTATATTCTGCAGTTTCTGTGGTTATTCTTGTATAGATTAACATGGTTATTTGGCACAGTATCTACCACCATGCATGTTGGATTGAGTTTGTGCTTAAAGGCTCTAACTGGATCAGCCTTCCCCTCAAATTTCTACCAAGATAACTGGAAGTTCCAACCAATAAAATGAAACTTCAGTGGTAACTGGGATTAGTATGATATATTTGGTTTTTTGAAATAAAATGGAATGAAATGATCATTCTATTATAATGTTGATTCACACATTTGGTTTGCCAAGCCTGTGTATGGATCATGGATTTGAGTAAGGATTTGGAAAGGAAAGAAATTTACAATGAAATGAAGAAAAAAATGACCTTATATTTCATTAACATTTCCTTCGCCTTTTTCTTTCCCTTTTCAAATTCATGATTCAAACACAATCTAAAAAAATATTACAAAAATGATGAAATTTGTATGACAAATGAAATAATCATTCACCATTGTAAGGGAATAGTCATTCCATAAGGTGGATAAAGAATGATCATTCTATTCCATTCCAATTACCCAAACACTACATTAAATGTTTTAATCAGCATGAACTATGATGTATATCTACACTAGTTCATTCTGATCCAAGTATTGTACTCATGTCAGCCTTGCAATATAACAATGTTGCATACATGCTTCACCTATTTGCCTTTTGATGGTGGTTATTGGTATGAGAACAATTTTCACGCCGAAGAGTCTGAATTGTCCTTGTATGTGTTGGTGGGGTGAAATAGCTCCCAACAACAAAGAAAGCTATCATTCGTCTCTCTATGGTTGTAAAAATCAATTGATTTCATCAAGTTGCACCATTACTGAGCTAATCCCTAATCATAGTTTATAAAAGGGTGAATAGATAAATTGAGAATCACGATTTAGTAAAATTGTACATTTTGAGTCTTGTTTCTTTTTCGCATCTGATTGCTATTGCTGTCCCATTTGGTAATAAACATGTAGCAGACTATCAGTTATTTCACAAGCATTTGAGATTTGTGGTGCTAGATGATAAAAATTGACTAAAAGGGTAAAATGTCTGGCATCTTTGGTAGGTTTTAAAATGTTGTGGACTTGTAGATGTACAAGAAGCAGAGCCTTATGGTGATATTACTTTGAAGTTGACACCTAAACTATTCAAGGACCAGCTTTGAAGTTAAATGTGCTTGGCATGCCTTCATGCAAATAGGTAAGAAAGCTAATTTGCTTATTTTGGCAAATTGAATAGCAATGATTGCTTTTCCTATTGTCATATACACTGTTAACAAGTTCTGTTGGTGCCTTTCAGTTTAAATTCTCACTATAACATGTATAGATTTTGGTTGTTTCTGTAAAGTATCAGTAGTGTATATCTGTGGTGTGGAGAGTCTGCATGCTCATGGAAACTACAAAATATAACCGTCCAGTTTTTTTTACCAATTCTGATTGTAGTTTCGACTTGTGAATTGCAGTTTGTGTACAGCGGGACTAACATAATTTTGATAATCTTATAAAGATGCAGAGCCCTCCTCTTGTTTCTTCTTTCTGGCTGTTGTTATAGGTGATGCCTAATTATTGTAATCCACAGCTTTTTCATCCACCACTCTCTTTTTGTAAATTAGTGTGTTTTTTTCTCCACTTCTACTCAAGTGGTAGCCAAAGTGGCTGGATAATGTAAAAAGCAGTCAGATTTATTTATCCTCGAATATGTAGTTTTTGCTTTCGGCTTTTAATACCGCATTACTTTGCATTCACTTAAGAGGACTATCTGCTGCCTTTTGGGTCTACTCTCCAGTGGCCCTCTCTTGCTCATAAGCACTTACTAATAAGATAGAAAGGGCTTTTTCAGCTTTCTTCCACCAAGTCTCTTGAATGTCTTATATGAACATTGAGTGAATATTACAAAATTTGTGTCTTAGAAATGTCAATAATTACTATTAAACCAAAATTTGTTCACCTTGAAAGGCTACAAAGGTTTGCATATCCACAAGGCTGTTTATAAGAATTGTAAATCGAGGTAAAAAGTTTTTTCCAAAGTCTCGAGGTATGTTGGTCATACATAAAGTGGCAATCATAGAGAATACACTTATAAAGTCAGAAGATACAAAGGGTATTGTAATAAAGAAACTTCTAATAAAACAAGTTTATGCTACTATGGCTCTTATACCAAAAGCTTGTCGCTAAGAAGATACAATCACAAAGAAGGAATGATCAAATTTTAAACACTCAGCTTTCAGCTTATTAAGAACTGCAATACATTTGCCTACTTGGCTTTGCAATTGCAAGTGGCATTGTTACATGTGCAGTAATTAAATTCTGACAAGAAATTTTTTTAAATTTTTTAACTGCCACAAGAAAATTGTTTAAATGTTTGGAATGTCCTCTGTTTTAACAAGTGCAGAGCTGCCCCAGGGTTTGCTCAAGTAGTGGTTTTTTGTGTTTATTATAAAATGAAAACAGAAAACAAAAACAACCAAATAGCTGACTTCTACTTCATTTATCCTTTAGTTTTCATTCCCCCCCACAGATTTAAAATCCAAACACAGCCTAAAAGGATAATATACTCTATTGCTTGTGATTATCCATTGCTAGTTTAAGAATGCATGGAACTGTAGTAGCTGCAATTACTCTTAGAAATCAGATTTCTAGGTTGAAGCAGGTTTTCTAATTGGTAAAAAAATACTTCACTTATTTGGAGCATCTTTTACTGGAAAATAGCAGTCATGCTGCTCCAATTATAAACTAGTGCATTATAATTTTATAATCCTAAAAAACAAAACAAAAAAATTGTATTTTTATAAAAAATTTAATCTGCTGACCAGAGATTGTTTACCTAAATTAGGATTCACTTCAATCAATGATTTAAGTTCCAAAATCACATATCATGGGCATAGATTTTTTTACTTCATTAGCCAATAAGGGCAACATCATTAATTAATGTTCAACAGAGATGAAAACTGCAGAGTTTAGTTGCAGATTATTCTATGAAACATAGCTTATCCAAACCATCTTCATTGAGATAGACGATATCTTATTTTCCAGCAACGAGGGCGTCAATTTTGTGTTCAAGGTGGGCTTCATGGTCTTCAAGGCGGCCTTTGACGGCATCGTCTTCCCATCGAATTAGTGTAGGAACTCCTGTGAGCTTGAACCTTAAATCAACCCGCCATGGATGCTGGGGATTCCTCCATGTAGGTCGATCACCAACATAAGCTTGCAGGAGTGCCACATCATCAGGCAATGCTTCTAGCTTTTTGTAAATTACAGGTTCGGCTCTCACACAATCTGCAAGCAAAAAAGAGACGAGCTTATGATTTAATAAGGATATGCTTTTCCAACAAAATGGGACAGAGTGTATTGACTCAAGAGTAGGATTTAAAACAACAAACTTTCTTTTCTTGACTGTCGAGGCAAAAACTGCAAATAAAATTTCTATTCTAACCAATTGCCTCATTACAGGTTCATTTACATAAGGCTATGCTATGTTCTAACGAGCAAAATTTTTTTTTTCACCATAAATGAAAATGCAAATGAAATTTTCTTTCACTCCTTTTCCTTTTGTTGTTACCCAATAAAGCTTCCCATGCTAAAATTACACATCAATTATTTGCCTGGATGAATGTTGCATGGACACTTCTAAATCTACCCTATTATGTAAGGGAGAGGTTTTTTACATTAACGTCAAATTCAAAGTCTTCATTCCAATTCACACCACGTGATTTGGCTATCAAATTTTTCAATATGTTTTTGTATTTGAAGTCACATAATTGAGCTCTACAAGGAAAGTTTCAAATAATACAAACAATTTGCACGGACATACATTAAACTTGTATGAATACATGCAATTGCTGGGCAAGATAACTGATATATTTCCACAATGGCATCATCGATTGAAAGGAAAAAGGGATTTCAAAAGGAAAAAGGGAAAAGGTGAGGCAAATGTGAACAAAATCCAAGCTAAAAATTTCTCCATTTTCCTTTCCCTTCCCAAATCCTTGTCTAAATTCATGATCCAAACAGTGTAAACTTCTTCCCCATTCCAAAATTGTCTCCTCATTACATGAGAGTTTGAATTCTGCTTTTTTCCTAAAAACAGAATTTCTTATGTATATATATGCATATAATTCAACAGCATATTTTGACTCTTAAATGAAGTTCTTACATGTATATACAAACAACACAAGTCAGTTTTCCATACACAAACATTGCATATATACATATATTATGAGTAAATTCCCGATTACTGTTCCCAAGTAGCTTCAAGAATAGATCAATTATATCCTAAAATGCATCACAAAAGATTTCCAAATTCCCAACTGAACTGGATTCGCAAGAATTGCCAGAAATTTTCTCAAGATAGAATAGACCTTACCTTGACACTTTGTGCTATTCTACAAATTAAGTGGATTAAAAAATACCCCCCAAAAAAAAAAAAAATAAATAAAAATAAATAAATCATATATGAACACATAGAAAGACCCATACAAGGAAGACATCAGGAAAGACTAAACCCATCATTAAAACAATGCAATACAAGCCAAAAAGAAAAAAAAAAAAACCAATGAAATGGCACAAAACAGAATATAAAGCAGCACCCATTAATTAATGCAAAATCTGTAGCGAAGTATTCCATTTTATATCTGATTTGGGGTATAAAAGGGCAATTGGTTTGATTGGGCAACACAAAGGGATACAATAATAAATCAAATTTGGGTATGTCACCAATGGCTATAATTCTGACAAAAACAGAATAAAAACAATATCAAAATAAACGGAATTTTATGTATATATATATGGGTACGTATGTGAGTGAGTACCAGGACACCAGCTGAGAGAGGTGGAAGGGTCTTTGTCAGCCAAGAAGAGAATGAGATTAGCTTTGTTGTTTGGTGCATCCGATTTGAATTTCTCCAACACATCGTCGAAGGTGGAGATTGTAGCGTCCAACATCTTCAGAGGCATTTTCTCACTCAGACTACTCAGTAGACACTAGGGTTTTCACTTTCTTCAATACTCTCTCTCTCTCTCTCTCTCTCTCTATGGCATTCGCAATGGATACGCAAAATGCCTTCCTACTGGGGCTTCCTCCTCTCTTATACACGGGCCTCGTTTGGCAGATTCGCTATTTTAATAGTCTAGTTTGATTTTTGGTTATTTTAATAAATTAAAATTTTTATATTTGAAAATATATTTAGATTTTTTTTATAATTAGATGTGATATTTATGAGAGAAAAAATAAAATAATTATAGATTTAATGTGACATTTTATTTTATTGACTATTTTAATTTATTTTATCTTGTTATGGATTTTAACCTTAAATAGTAAAAAATAATAATTAAAAAAAAAAGGGCTCTAAACCCGCCTCTTAAATACGGCCTGGTGGAGGATGCGACACATTCTCTAGCCGAGAGCCAGGGTTGATTATTGGGAGGGGCGTTTGAAATCTCTCTTGAGAACAC